>WNWK01022697.1:0-32108 GCA_009830355.1 Cherax destructor
GAGCTTGGCCAGCATTCTGGACCGTGATGATGCGTGCCGCTCTTGAGAGCGTGAAATGAGATGTCTTTACCAACATGGCGTAGCAGAGCTTTACCAATACTATGGTCTGAAAGATAGGTATTAGGAGAAGTCGGTCGCAGATTAAAAAACTTTGTCGTTTGGGTGTGGGACCGGGCGGTGGTCCGATGGGAGACGGGCGAGCGATTCGAAAATTGCCGCACCGTCTAGGGAGAAGCCGGAGTCAAGGTCAGAGAAGAGCGAAGGTCAGATATGTCAAAAGGGGTCACAACCTCGGTACACGAAGCAGGTGACGAACCGGCACCAGCAAGAGGTACAGGGGCATGAGAGGTGTCCAAAGAGTTGTCCGTTAACGAGGCAGGGTCAGTATTGGGTGCGGTATCAGGAAGGGGCCCGGGGTAGTGGGTTCATGGATTGGGTCAGCCATGGTTAGTTACTTCTTCTTTTTATTTTTAAGAAAAAAAGAAAGAAGAAAAGAAAATAAAAATAAAAAAAAGAATAAAAAAAGGGGGGAACGTGGAGGAATAGCTCCTAGGAGGAATGAAAGGGAGCGTAAATCCCCCTCCGCACCCAAGAAAACCTCAACACCGCAAGTAGTGCAGATGCTGCATGGAACCTGTGCTATACCCTACTTTTCATGTCAGTAAACCAGCAATCCAGGATAGCAACCTCACATCCACCGAGCCATCTCGGCGGAAAAAAGAGAGGGTGGCCGGATATCTGCCACAAAGCATACCGCCTTCGGTCACCACCCCCGGAATCTGAAAGGTGGCCTCCAGAGATACACCCGTCGCCCGAAAGATACCCCAAGGCCACCCCCTGGGTGACCGGAGAGGGATCGGGACATCCCCAGGCGATCCAGATTCCACGGCAAACTACACCACCGCCAAGGACCTCAATGGAATGGGATGGACCACGATACCCTCCCCCCTACCTAGGAACTAGAATGCCTGAGAAGAGAAGCTCCCAGGGTAAAACTGGGAAGGAACTAAGGGAGGGATGAGGAGGAAGAGGAGGAAAGGGAAAAAGGGAGGATAGAGGAGATGGGATAGGGAAGGGGGGATTGGGGGGTAATTAGGTTCGGTCTGAGGAAGAAGACCAAGAGGTCCAATTCCTCAGACCGATAGCCTCTTTACCACGACAAGGAGCCCCCCTTAAGGAGGAGAACCCTTTCAAAGATTTTTATGATATGGGACGTTAGCACTATTGGTCTGTAGTTCTTTGCCATTGCTTTACTGCCGCCTTTGTGGAGTGGGGCTATGTCTGTTGTTTTTAGTAACTGTAGGACGACCCCAGTGTCCATGCTCCCTCTCCATAGGAGGTTAAAAGCACGTGATAGGGGCTTCTTGCAGTTCTTGATGAACACTGAGTTCCATGAGTCGGGGCCTAGAGCGGAGTGCATGGGCATGTCATTTATCGCCTTTTCAAAGTCATGTTGCATCAGGGTAATGTCAGATAGGCTTGCGTCTACCAGGTTCTGTGGCACACTCATAAAAAAATTCATTTAGGTCTTCAACTTTTAGTCTGGTTAGCGGCTCACTAAAAACTGAGACATACTGGGACTTTACTAACTCACTCATTTCCTTGCTGTCATCTGTGTAGGACCCATCCCGTTTTAGTAGGGGCCCAATACTGGATGTTGTTCTCGACTTTGTTTTGGCATAAGAAAAGAAATACTTTGGGTTTCTTTCAATTTCATTTATGGCTTTTAGTTCTTCCCACGTTTCTTGATTCCTGTAAGATTCCTTTAGTTTTAATTCGATGTTTGCTATTTCTCTGACCAGTGCCTCCCTACGTATTTCAGATATATTGGCCTCTTGTAGCCGCTCTGCTATTCTTTGCCTTCGCCTGTATAGGGAGCGCCTCTCTCTTTCTAGTTTACATCTTCTCCTCCTTTTCCTTAAGGGAATTTGCCTTGAGCAAACCTCAAGTGCCACAGAGTTAATTTGTTCTAGACATAGGTTAGGATCCGTGATGCTTAGGCTATCTTCCCAGTTTATATCATTTAGGATTTGGTTTACTTGGTCCCATCTTATGTTTTTGTTATTGAAGTTGAAATTGGAGAAGGCTCCCTCGCTAGTGATCACATTTTGTCGATCTGGGGCCCCCCTCATGCATGTCTGGACCTCTATTATGTTATGATCTGAGTATATCGTTTTTGATATGATGACATTTCGTATAAGATCATCATTGTTGGTGAAGATGAGGTCCATTGTATTCTCCAATCTTGTTGGCTCTATTATTTGCTGGTTTAAGGTGAATTTGGTGCAGAGATTTAAAAGCTCGTGTGTGTGCGAGTTTTCATCTGAGCTGCCTCCTGGTGTTATCTCTGCTACCACATTATTTGGAATATTCCTCCATTTTAGGTGCCTTAGGTTGAAGTCCCCCAGGAGCAAGATGTTGGGGGCAGGGGCTGGAAGGTTTTCCAGACATTGGTCAATTTTCAGAAGCTGTTCCTGGAATTGTTGGGTCGTTGCATCCGGAGGCTTGTATACAACCACGATGACCAGGTTTTGATTCTCGATCTTTACTGCTAAAACATTTAGTAGTTCTGAGCATATAAGTGACTCTGTGATATACAGGCCAACCCCCCCCCCCCTTTTTTTTTGCCTGTTCACTCTGTCACATCTGTATAGGTTGTAGCCAGGGATCCATATTTCATTGTCCAAGTGATCCTTTATGTGGGTCTCTGTGAAAGCCGCAAGCATTGCATTTGACTCTGTAAGCAGTCCACGGATGTAAGGTATCTTGTTGTTTGTTGCTGGCTTTAGACCCTGTATATTTACAAAGATGAATGTCGTTGGATTGGTGGTATTGGTGGTATGGGGAGGGGTCTTTTTTTCCTGGCACTAATATCTGTTGGTCTGGAGTGGAGGCCATTGACTGTAGAATTTTTTTTCATTTGGAAAAATAAAGTTTAATTTTATGGTTTATTTATGTTTATAATTTGAATTAGATATATATAGGGGCACCAAAATCTTTTAAGTGCTTAGAACCTCTAAAGGTATTAATTCGGCCTTGCACCAATACATAGTCCAAAAAAACTATTGTCATTGCGCCCTATATCGTATATCGTATACTTATTTATCCATCTTTTCTTAAAATATGTATTTCCTATTACCAAACCTGTTTCTATTCAAAGGTTAATCAAAGGCTCCATTATCATTTACCCCATTATCATTTACCCCATTATCATTTACCCCATTATCATTTACTCCATTATCATTTACCCCATTATCATTTACCCCATTATCATTTACCCCATTATCATTTACCCCGTTTTTCCCACTTTCGCATTAAAGTCCCCCTACTACAATTACTCTCGCACTTCGTTGAAAACTACGTAAACACTCACTTAAATCGCCCAAAATCTCCTCTACATTCCTCTCTTCTCCAGGTGCATAATAATTGCATATTTTTTCGAATATTTAAGAATCATTTTAACATTATTATGAATTAACTGAAGACATGAATTTAGTGCAAAATATAATTAACTGTAATTGTAATTTCTTATTTTTTTCTGATTAATTTAAATTGTAATTATAACTGAAAGCACGGAAGAGTAACTGAAATTGTAATTGTAATTGACTTTGAATCGCATAATTACTCCAAACCTGAAACTTTCCCAATTCTTCCAAAGGCATAGTTCTCGCCCCATCCTTTCCAAAGAACTACTTGCCCCCAGCTTAGCCAAAGGCCTACTCACCCCAACTTTTCCAAGGCACAGTAATTACCCCCATCCCTTCCAAGGCTCGGTACTCACCCCCATCCTTTTCCTCATCCTTGACAGAGACATGCATCATAGCACCATGTCATCCTCTGCAGACTATACCAGAATTTGCATGAGATGAGTAGCATCCATTGATGACACAGCAGACCTCCAAGCTGATATAAACCAAATATTCAAGTGCGCAACAGAAAACAATATGATGTTCGATTAGTACAACATTTCAGTTACTCCGATGTGAGAAACTGAAGAAATAAAAGTATGAATGAGGTAAAAAAAAAATTCTAACCGCTCAATAGAGTGAAAAAACTTATGTGAAACCTTCGAAGTGATGATGTGAGAGGATTTCAATGAGAGGATCACTACAGTGTCATTATCACATATCACTACAGTGTCATTATCACATATCACTACAGTGTCATTATCACATCAAGGAAAATGAGTAAAATATTAAAATGTTAACTTAATTTTGCAATTAAAAACATTATTGTTACAGATTATTGCGCCCCCTGAATGGGGCCCAATGTTTATAGTGTATGTTGTATGTATATATTTACAATTTCATATAATTTTTTATTGCCGATATTTTCATTAATAGCTAAAATGAAAATATCTTACTTTATATTATTTGATTTATTATATTAGCTATGTACGTAGGTAGGATGTAACGTATTTTTTTTTATATTTTATTTAAAACCACATAATATATATAGAATTAAAGGTCGTCCGCCAAACGCGAACCCAAAAAAGGAAAACATGATACATATCCACAGTACAAGATACATAACCCGCCCCCTTCAACGCATCACTCCAATGTGTATAAATTAAATGGCTCAATATCACTCAAAACCCAGAACAAAACAACAGGAAAGTACCTTAATTTTTTTTTTAAATAGTATACATCACTATGAGAACACAAAAACAGATTAGATTTATAAGTCTATAATAGTGTTTGATACTATTACATACAATTCCTGTGAATATGCAATTCATCAACTTATTATTATTATAATCAAAAAGAAGCGCTAAACCAATTCATCAACTTAAATATTGACATATAACATTCTCTCACAACTTAATACATAATACATCTAATCAAAACTTATCTCCAAACAGAAAATTTTATATTCCCAAAAACATAAAACCATGAAAAATAATAAATTATGAACACCTATCTTCCAAGCAAAGTTATTATGTTCAGCAGAACATAAGGCCCATGTACATTATATGACTTTAATTTAAAACATATAATTCGATAAATTCTGTATAATCCCTACCACAATAAATCCATCACCCTGTAACATTAGGGTGTTTCAAAAAGAAGTAAAGCACTTCCAAAACATAATATCTTCCCGTGGGCAATGCCACCTTATACCCCCCATCCCCGTAGCTAAACACCTCTTATAGAATACGAAACCCCTACGACAAAACTCCATCTCCCAGGATCCTTTGGTAAGTAATAATCATACAATGAATGATAATAATAATAATAACTCAACACAAAGACACATATATTGTTCCACCTACTACAGGGTTCCTTCACATAAACCCTTACTCATATGTGCTATACAATATCCCACAAAACAGTCATGTTGCACTATGATTCTTATGCATTCATAATATACTGAAAACAGCAAGAAGCCTCTCGGCACTCAGACAGCCCCCTACGCTTTTCCCCTAACTTAAAGCCATTCTATATATCCCTAGTCCAAAAAGTCGATGAAAAAACTCCAAAACCCTTCCTCCATGCATACTCCCTACTTTTGTCAGAAGTCCTCCTTTGAAACAAGGTCAGAAGTCACTTATCCTACACTACCCCAACCCCCCCCTCACATGCCACCAAACACTCTCCTACTCATCCACACCACCGCTTCTCCCTCCTCCTTACCAATCCCCTCGAAGACTAACCCATTTTGGGTTTACCCCGCCCCCAGAGCTTTCAACCTCACCATCGTTAAATTCCTGTAGCCCTCCGAAAAAGTCGATTCCCATGTCCTACCATATAATTCCCTATTTCTACACTGTGCACGATAAACATTAGCAGCCAAAGCCCGAATTCTATAATCTCCTATTTCATTACACATTCCCCATGAGACATACAAATAATCCGCTACCACATACCTAACCACCCTCCCCACCTCCCCTGGCACCCCAGCCACATCAAAACTCAAAGCCCTCAGCGACAACAATCCCCCCCTCCCACCACTCTTATCACCTTAGACAGCCATTCCCTCACCACTTCCAAATTCCAACAAAAATAAACCGCATGATACGTGGTCTCCTCCTCCCCACATCTCTGACAACTCCCCGACCCCACAAACCCCATACGGAAGAGAACCGACCTCGATGCTAAAATACCCATTAAAAATCTATACACCAGTTCCCTAACTTTCGGCTTTAATCTGATTTTATGGAACCCCTCCCATATCCCATTCCATCCATATACCGGAAAGATAGCCTCTCCTTGCACCCCCACCCCTATCCCACCTATATTCCCTAGCCGACTCGCCCTCAACCTCTTAGGCATCCGCACAGCCATAAGATTTCGCACCTTATCCTCACACACATGTAAATCCTTCCCACTCCACCACTGCCTCACATCTCTCATTACCTCACTCACTCTTTTACCTCACTCTCCCCCTGCTCTAAGGTACCTCTGTTTCCCATACACGCTCTGTGCTCGTCTTTCCAAGGGGATAAGCCCCAACCCTCCCCTACTAACACTCGTCATAACTACCTCCTTCCTAAGCTATGGCCTTCCGTATCCCCACACATACTGCAAGACTTTTTTCTGCAGCTCCTGAACATCAAATGACCTCAAAGGATACACCGCAGCCACATGCCATACCTTACTGTACACTAACGTATTAACCACCACCACCCTCTGTTGTAAAGTTACATCCCCTGCCCTCCACCCTCTCATCCTTGCCATAGCCCTCCCCACCACAACCTCTGAATTTACCATCCGGGCTGCCACACTATCCTTCGTATGCACCACCCCACAGATTTTTATACTCTCCACAATTGTCCAACCATAGACCTTGCCCAAACCCCACCCACCCACCTCCCCACCTCCAATAACTTCGACTTTGCTCAATTCACTCCAAACCCCGAAGCCCCACCAAAGACCTCAATAATACGACCCACATTACTTAACCCCTCCTTCCCTCCCACCAAAAACGTTGTGTCGTCCACGTACCCTACTATACCTGTATCGCTTACCCCCCCCACCCCTTTCCCACACTCCCTCGGTAATTAAACGGTAAAAAGGGTCTTGTATACACCATCCCCCATATCCCGTCCACTCTCACCACTCTCCCTCCACCTCCCTCCTCCTAAATGGGCTGGTCCCCTTCAGTGCCACTGCTACTCCACCCTTTAATTTCCCCAAACTTCCTGCATACACCTGGTACCCATTCAACGTCAACTCTCGTCCACACTTAAAGTTATGCTCTTGCAGAAAGCATACATCCACGTCATAACGTCGTAATATTACTTCAATCCACTTCCGTTTGATCTCTGCCCTGAGGCCATTATCATTTACAGTTAGACACCTGAAAATTGCATAGGGGGCTTTCCTCTGTGCTTCTGAGGTCTCTGCCCTGCACTTTTTATGAAACCTGTCCTATCTTTCAAACATTTTCCTCCTTGGCCCTCCTCCCGGACTAAAGCCTTCTTAGAGATGTGTTGGGCCGGTGTGAGTACATCGTCCTCCAACGCTCCCACCGACCTCTTCCTTGAATCCATACCCACTTCTATCCCAACAGGCTCATCAACATTATGCACAATGGCCTCCACTTCCTGCACTTTCAATTGTATGTTCCCTTCACCCTTCTCACTAATCTCATTTTGGGGACTATCCTCCTCCACATTCAGGATTCCCTTCGTCCCTGGGGAAGCCTCCACTTCAGGAGTATCCAGGATATTTTTGCAAAACCGTCTGCAATGGTAAGGACAAATCCAATTGCAAATCACCCAACACCTCCACCTCCACAGATTCAATATCCTTCTGTACACACAACACTTCAGGTAGTGTCTCACAACGCTCACTCACCCCTTCCACAACATCACTCCACCTAGTTGTACGCTCCACACACACAGACTCAGACACATTTTGTTCTGGACCTTCAGTTGCTCGTACCGCCTGAGCAATATCCCTGGACACCATCCATCTGCCACATCCTGCAGCCATATGGTCATACGACCCACACAGCCGACAAGTCCTTTGTTGTCCTGCATAAGTGACGAAAAGCTGGGTCTGGAAACCTTCTAACACAACAAACGACGAGATGGCCTGCTGTAACGTCATTTTAATGGAGAAAGAACCCTCAGGTAGTCCTGCGTAAATCCCCTCAGTCCAGCGGCCAACCGTCGTTTCATGTATCACACCATACTGTTGAAAGGTGTTCCTGATATCCTGAGCATCGGCTTCAAAAGGTACATTACGAACTCGAACATACGTGTAGAATTTTGATGCATCTCGTAGATGCACCTCCAATCCCGGATTGAACTGGAAATTGTCAACAGTTCGTTCATACGCCCCAGCTGAGGCAAATTTCATGAAAATCCACGCAGATGCAGAAGGTATCTCTCAAATTGGCAGGCAGTAAAACAATGGCGTTGTCTGGGTAAATAGCCCCCTTGACGATCTCTATGCACACAGTGTTGGTTCGTCGCCGGCTACTGGCCGCCATGTTTGAGAAAATCTGAAGAACAAGGCTTCCACCACCAGGAGCGCTGCTAAGCTCATCCGCACAGGTCGGGAGATGTGAGGCGAATGGATGTAACGTATTACACTTCTCACTGTGGTTGCTGTTGAAGAGTTGTGATTGGCTGTCCGCCCTCGCAGACTGCCTTGCTAAATACTGCTCCCTTGTTTGTGTCAGGTGGTACCTCGCACCGTTACGGGAGTAGCACGGGCGAGTCATGTGATCTCACCTGATGTGAGGCTTGCAGTTCATACCTCTCGTTCTCCATCTGCTTCTAGTCCTGGAAGCATCTCTCGAGCGACTTCTACGAGAAACATCTCTCCAGGGATCTCTCTCGTCTCTGGTTGTTTGTTCGTTATTTAGAATATTTTAATAGAGTATGGTTTTGCTGGAGAGTTCAAAACGAAACTTTCGTTCAGACTTAGTGGTTTTGACGTTTTGCAGAGGTTGTGTCGTGTGGAGACACTCTTCAACCTGGTCGCAAGCTGAAGCTTCTGACCTACTTTGTGTGGCATCTACGCACCGTCGTCGTATTCGGGGATTTGTTTATGCTAAACTTTGATTCAGCATTAAGGGAGTTTTATGTCTTTTATGGAGGATCTGCTGATGGTCCTCAGTTAAGGTCGTTATTTTGTCTCCTTGTTCCTGACGCTGTGCTACTGCTTGGTACATTATTGCTGTTTGGCGAATGCTTCGTCATTTTGTACAAGCTGGCTGTTTTGATTGCCTTGATGGACGAGAAGATAGATTATTTGAGGTCAAGTCTTACTGAGACATTACGAGCACTCTGAGCACACATACACTGGTGTATATATGTATTATTTGTATTCAGAGTAAAGAACTCACGATTTGTACTGGTCTAAAAGTGCCCTCAGCACAATATTACCATATGTACAATTCAATGTTGCACTACAAGAGATATGAAGGAGCTTGTATCCTAAACTATGTAATACCTAGACACCTTTTCTATTATAGATCTCAAATTTTATTTCGTTGGATTATAATCACCTAGATGTAATCCCAAAACTCTTCAAGGGATAACTAGACCTGATCTTGTTCCCACCACTTGTTACAAAAACCAGGAACATGCTGAATGCTAGAAAGGTAGGCCTTCTAGTATTCTCTAGAGATGTCTATACTTTATAGATATCGCCTTTTTGTAACACATATTGTTTTATACTTGTTTTTAACACACGGAAAAGAGCACAGTTTATGGCAGCATTTTGAGCAGACTAAAACAGAAAATAAAAATGACTTGATGACTAGTTTGAACAAGTTAAATTATGTTAATACTATGTTTAATATTACTTAGTAGTATTAACATAGTGTTACCAAAGTTATGATCATAGTAAATTGACAACGCTTTTGTTTATTTAAACATCAATGTTAATATAAACACCTGCTAAGTAACAACATCTATGACAATTTTAACTATAATGGTTTTAGGAGGTAAAACATTGACACAGGATTATATACACGGAGCTAAGGTTAATGTCCTACGAAGAAAGGTTAATGGAAATCGACCTGAGGACTCTAGAGGACAGAAGGGTTAGGGGAGACTTGATAACGACATACAAAATACTGCGTGGAATAGATAAGGTGGACAGAGACAGGATGTTTCAGAGATGGGACACAGAAACAAGGGGTCACAATTGGAAGTTAAAGACTCAGATGAGTCAAAGGGATGTTAGGAAGTATTTCTTCAGTCATAGAGCTTTAAGACGAGGTATGATAAAGCTCATGGAGCAGGTAGAGAGAAGACCTAGTAGCGGTCAGTGAAGAGGCGGGGCCAGGAGCTAAGTCTCGACCCCCATCAACCACAATTAGGTGAGTACGACATATGCACTGAGAGGTATATTTCTCTGTGCATACATGCAGAATACATATTTAAGCAGAACACATATTTACTTGTGTAATTCTCTCAGCGTATATATGAGGAGAATTTACTTTAATCCTCATTTTAAGGATTAATGTGTTCTTGTTTGATTTTGAAATGCTACCTTGCTACCTTGTAGCAAACACACTTTAAATCTCATTAATTAACCAACAAGCATTGACAAATTTGCTGTAACATTGCAGGGACTTGTAAAATAGTAGAAACAAGAAGTGGACGAGTATAAATGGAGTCTGGATAAGATACCTGTATTAGTTAAAGTTAATATGTTTATTGTCAGAAATGAACATCAGCTTGAGAACGTGATTGTTAATAATATTTTTGAAGCATATGGTAGATGGGGAACTTTTCGAATCTTCTGGTAGAGGGTTCCGGATATAATTAGTTTTATACATAATGACTTTCTACTGAGGTTTAGTTAGTAGATGGTAATACCACAGGTTGTAGTTAACAGTTAGACAGCAACCGTGCCCTTGTGACCTTGTTAATTGTTACTGAGGTTAGGATAGTAAATGGTACTACCACAAGTTAACAAGAAGGCAAGTGCCCTTGTGTCCTTCTTAAATGTTCTTGAAGTTAAGATACTAAATGTTAATACCACAACTTATTACTCAGGTAATGTTTTTATGTTTGCAACATTCTCTTATAGCTCTCAAAGATGTGTTTAATGTTTGCAACATTCTCTTATAGCTCTCAAAGATGTGTTTAATGTTTGCAACATTCTCTTATAGCTCTCAAAGATGTGTTTAATGTTTGCAACATTCTCTTATAGCTCTCAAAGATGTATTTAATGTTTGCAACATTCTCTTATAGCTCTCAAAGATGTATTTAATGTTTGCAACATTCTCTTATAGCTCTCAAAGATGTATTTAATGTTTGCAACATTCTCTTATAGCTCTCAAAGATGTGTTTCATGTTTGCAACATTCTCTTATAGCTCTCAAAGATGTATTTAATGTTTGCAACATTCTCTTATAGCTCTCAAAGATGTATTTATTGTTTGCAACATTCTCTTATAGCTCTCAAAGATGTGTTTAATCTTTGCAACATTCTCTTATAGCTCTCAAAGATGTGTTTAATCTTTGCAACATTCTCTTATAGCTCTCAAAGATGTGTTTAATGTTTGCAACATTCTCTTATAGCTCTCAAAGATGTATTTAATGTTTGCAACATTCTCTTATAGCTCTCAAAGAAGAGTTTTAGAAGTGGATTAATTTTTATAGTAAATGTCCAGTAAATACAATATGTGCATTAGCATGTTTGGATGTTTTTCACGTTGAGAAGATTTACACTTGAATAACGGGAGTGTGTTGTCTGGAATCTGTGATCATAGGTGATTCTTTTTTATTTATGATGAACTAGATAACTAGGACCTTCAAATAGTGGATGCCAAGCTTGAGATGATACTTTCTAGGTCATTTGTTCTCTCAAGGGCGGAATACTGATGAACACTAGCAGCCCTTTTAAAAGTGCGCGAAATAACAAATGTAGACAATATTCAGATAACCTTCACTTCACATATAAGTACAGTCAAGGACCTTAACTACTGGGGAAGTTATGTCTTTCGATCGTTACTTCTTGGAATGGTTTAAACCTTGTGACTTGTATTCTTTGGAACTTTTGAAGTCAATGTCAAGTACTCTTTGAACATGTGAAAGTCCCTTGACCTTTACTCCTTGAAACTCTAATAATCCGAGAGTAATTTGTCCCAAGTCTGCACACTGAAATCACTCCAGACAGTGCAAAATACCCCAAATGAAGGACAGGGGTGCAATGGGTATAGTGAGAAATAACTCAATGATTGTCAGGTTCCCAAGACTACTGCACTGCTTCCCTTTATACATACATACATAAGGGCGGATTACCAGTACACTCTTGATTGTTTTAAAATGGCACTGGCTAAGTTCGTAAAGTCAGTTCGTGTTGTAGTACGTTATGCTACGTGCAGGTAGCATCAGTTGTCTAATTGATAAGACCAACAGCCAGGAGGAGTGATCTTGGACAACACTATGGGAGATGACCTCCGGAAATGTCTACTGGTAAAGACCTGTGAACCGTTTTTAAGGTTGTCACTTGCAGCGTTAGTACGTTTATTGAAGTACAGCTATACATAAGATACATAGTAGCGTATGTCTAAATTTCCTAGGATAATCCAATTATATAAAAAGTTAAGCTTTAAGATACAGTATAAATCATTCATAATTATAACCTTAAAATTTAAAACAAGCAGCTCAACTGCGTGAGAAATCAATTACAGTGAAGACGTACAAGTGAGTTGTTTACATGAACACTAAACAGAGATAATCAGCTTACAGTAACATAGGTACACAAATATTAACTAAACAGAAATTCACTCGCAATTTCTGTTGCTTCAGTCACAAGGAACTTTTTAGTTCTCTTCCTCTTAGACATCACAATGAGTACACTAACAAGTCTATAGTTACTGACTCACGAAATCGTAATGACACGATTGCAAACGATTTCGTGAGTCATGTTGACGGCTTTGAGGGGGACTTGAGCTAGAGTTCGTCACGGCCATGCTAGCATTTGTGGACACAGTGGTGCCTATGCTAACCTTCCTATGTTGTAGAAATATACCTAGTTGAATGAATATTATTGAAGCTAGCTGGCCCAGTGGCTTATGAGACGGTCTGGAGTTTTGAGACTCTCTGACCGCGGGTTCGAACCCCACCCGTGGTATGGTTTTTAAGACTATAGTTGCTGACATCAGACCTACTGTTTTCTTTTATTAACGTTAACCAAAGCCAAACTTGGTTGCCTGGTCAACCAGGAAAATATGATCCAAATGCTACCTTATGTGACCCAAACGTTGCCCAAGAGACCCACCAACGATCCAATATTACCCAATGTAACTCAAATATGATTTGACCTGACCCTATGTGACCTAAATTGATCCTACATGACTTAAATGTGACCTTGTGACTCACCATAGATTTAACTGTTTCAAATATATGATTAATAAACATTTAGACGCTTCAAAATATTGATTCAATATAACGATTAATAATAATTTAGGTGTTTCAAGAGCATTAATAAGCATTTCAAAATAAATACTTTTGTTTAAAAAATAATAAGTACTGAGCTGTAGTAATTCAAAATAATGATTAATAAGTATCTAGGTAATTCAAAATAATGATTAATAAGTATCTAGGTAATTCAATATAATTAATAATAAGTACCTAGGTAATTCAAAATATTGAGTAATAAGCATTAGGGTGTTTTAAAATAATGAGTGATATATATTTAATATATCTGTCATATCAATATCCTACATATACAAACAGCTCTCTTATAAATCAATAGCTGTTCATGATAATGATTAATAAACATTTAGTTTTCATAATAATGATAAATAATCATGTACGTGATAAAAATGATGATTAATAAGTATCTATGTAATTAATAAGTATTTAAGTGTTTCAAAATAATGAGTAATAAACATTTGGATATTTCTCATATAAATCTTTATATACAGACAGCTCTTAAAAGACTCTCCTATATAAGGTCAGATCTCTTATATAGCTCCTCTGTATAAGGTCAGCTCTCTTACTGAGCTCCTCTATATAAAGTCAGCTCTCTTATTAAGCTCCTCTATATAAGGTCAGCTCTCTTATTAAGCTTCTCTATATAAAGTCAGCTGTCTTATTATGCTCCTCTATATAAGGTCAGCTCTCTTATTAAGCTTCTCTATATAAAGTCAGCTGTCTTATTAAGGTCCTCTATATAAGGTCAGCTGTCTTATTAAGCCCCTCTATATAAGGTCAGCTGTCTTATTAAGCCCCTCTATATAAGGTCAGCTGTCTTATTAAGCTCCTCTACTTACAATCAGCTCTCCAATAAAGCTATTCTGTATATAGTCAGATTTCTTATAAAGTTCCACTATATAGACAGCTCTTTTATAAAGTTCCAATATGTAGTGTCATTTTTAGTAATTGAGATTGACAATTTATTTCCTAAATTGAAAAGCACATCTAAAGGCCTTCACACTACTCGCTTTTAAATTTCCTATGCATATTTTCAAATGCATTGACAAAAAAAAATCAATTGATTGAGGAGCGTTTTAAGAAATATGGAAAAGCTTCATAAGAAAATTTACTGTAGATTAAAGTGCTTTATTCTACTTCATTAAGTGAAGTAAAAAATAATTTATTATGGTTTGGTCTAGCAAAGAGGTTATTAAATAATTTCATCCGCTATTATAACAATCATGATTAAGATGATCAGACTTGATCCTACTGTCATCAAGGGTCTGGCACTGATCAGACTTGATCCTACTGTCATCAAGGGTCTGGCACTGATCAGACTTGATCCTACTGTCATCAAGGGTCCGGCACTGATCAGACTTGATCCTACTGTCATCAAGGGTCCATCAAACGTGTCGATGCCGTAACAGAGGAAACTGATGCCAAGTTTTGCGTCGTTCTTCTAGAGAAGTTTAAAGCTGGTGTCTTCTGTAAATAAAACATGTGTACACATAATTACTAAATATTTTATCTATAATAATTTGATCACTAATACCTGGGAGTCACTGCCTCCAGTCACCACCGCCTCTAGGCCTGATACCTAAGGCATTATTATAAGTCAGAATATGCATTCCTACTCCTAACAGGTGAGTTTACAATTATTGTAAATATGTGTTGCAGTTAGATATACCCATGTATACACACACAACCCACACATAGAAGAGAGGAGCTTACGACGACGTTTCGGTCCGACTTGGACCATTTACAAAGTCACACTAACACAAAGGACAGGAAGAAGGAGTATTTATTGGCAGGCAGACAGGGGAGGGCACAAGAAAGTGGTGGAGGGGTAATAATGGAGGTAATAGTGGTAGTGGTAGTAGAAGTAGTAGTGGAGTCAGTCATATTCTAGGAAAGGAGCACTGCAATGAAGCTGGCGGCCGCATACGGTAAGGAAAACAACACAGAGGGGAAAAAATGAAATTAAAATCGGACCGAAACGTCGTCATAAGCTCCTCTCTTTTTTATATGTGCGGGTTGTGTGTGTATTGTTCCAGTCACGGTATTGTGCCATTTTTTGTTATTTATATACCCATGTATTGATGGACAGATGTTTTCCAGGATCAAATAATTGCTTAATTTACCAGGATCAATAATTGCTTAATTTACCAGGATCAATAATTGCTTAATTTACCAGGATCAATAATTGCTTAATTTACCAGGATCAATAATTGCTTGGGGAAGCCACATCAAAGCCGGCACATTAATGCCATTTCACAAGAGGCTTATTATATGTGCCTCGTAAATTATGTATTATTAAAGATAGGGGATAAATTTAGAATAAATAAGCTAGCTAGCCTAGCCGGATTGCCATTGGAGTGACCTCCATTGAAGACACTGCAAGACTCCAAGCGGACATCAACCAATTCTTCAAATGGGCTACTCAAAACAATACGAAGTTCAACGAGGAGAAATTTCAACTACTCAGATATGGAAAACTTAAGGAAATAAAAAATGTATAAAGGTATACGACAAATTCTAACCATACAATAGAGCGGAAAAGAAATGTGAAGGACCTGGGAGTGATAATGTCAGAGGATCTCGCCTTTAAAGACCACAACAATGTATCTACCTTATCGGCTAGGAAAATGATAGGATGGATAATGAGAACCTTCAAAACTAGGGACGCCAAGCCCATGATGACACTCTTCGAATCACTTGTTCTCTCTAGGCTGGAATACTGCTGTACACTAATAGCCCCCTTCAAGGCTGGTGACATTGCTGACATGGAGAGTGTACAAAGAACTTTCACAGCACACATAAGTACGATCAAGCACCTAAATTACTGGGAACATTGTACAGTCCTCGCCCCTTAGTTACCAGATAGATACCAGAATTTGCATAATAGTGTCATCCATCGAGGACTCTGCAAGTCTTCAAGCGGACATTACCCAAGTCTTTAAATCTTGATCTGTATTCCCTGGAACGCAGGCGAGAGACATACATGATAATATACACTTGGAAGGTCCTGGGGGGATTGATACCAAACCTGCAAACGAAAATCACTCCCTATGAAAGCAAAAGACTCGGCAGGAGATTAAACATTCTCCCGATGAAAAGCAGGGGTGCCACAAGTACACTGAGAGACAACACCATAAGTGTCCGGGCCCAAGACTGTTCAACTGCCTCCCAGCATACATTAGGGGGATTACCAATAGACCCCTGGCTGTCTTCAAGAAGGCACTGGACAGGCACCTAAAGTCAGTACCTGACCAATCGGGTTGTGGTTCGTACGTCAGTTTGCGTGCGGCCGACAGTAACAGCCTGGTTGATCAGACCATGATCCACCATGAGGCTTGGTCTCAGACCTGGCCGCGGGGGCGTTGACCCCCGAAACCCTCTCCAGATAAACTCCAGGTATTCCAGGCTGTTTAAGCCTAGGTATGTGTACATCAAGTTCTCTTAACACCTTACTAAAGTCTCAGTATATCCTGTCACTAAGTTTAGTTAAAAAACATCTCCGTTAATTTATCTTCCAACCTGTAGCTTAACTCTGTCTTCTAACTTTAACCCATAACTGATCTAACCTATCATGTTAATACTGGTGCCCTTCCTCCCTCTGATCTAACCTATCATGTTAATACTGGTACCCTTCCTCCCTCTGATCTAACCTATCATGTTAATACTGGTGCCCTTCCTCCCTCTGATCTAACCTATCATGTTAATACTGGTGCCCTTCCTCCCTCTGATCTAACCTATCATGTTAATACTGGTGCCCTTCCTCCCTCTGATCTAACCTATCATGTTAATACTGGTGCCCTTCCTCCCTTCCACTTTGCTCTATTTTGTTGAATTTAGTCCAAGTTAGTTCTAATTTGTGTCTGATGGCATAACTTGGCTTGGTGTCTGATGGCATAACCAGGCTTTGTGTCTGATGGCATAACCTTGCTTTCTGTCTGATGAGATAATCTGGCTTTGTGTCTTATGGCATAACCTGGCTTTGTGAGTGATGGCATAATCTGGCTTTGTGTCTGATGGCATAACCTTGCTTTGTGTCTGATGGCATAACCAGGCTTTGTGTCTGATGGCATTACCTGGCTTTGTGTCCAATGGCATAACCTGGCTTTGTGTCTGATGGCATAACCTGTCTTTGTGTCTTATGGCATAACCTGTCTTTGTGTCTGATGGCATAACCTGGCTTTGTGTCAGTTGGCATAACCTGGCTTTGTGTCTGATTGCATAACCTGGCTTTGTGTCTGATGGCATAACCTGGCTTTGTGTCTGATTGCATAACCTGGCTTTGTGTCTGATGCCATAACTTGGCTTTGTGTCTGATGGCGTAACCTGGATTTGTGTGAGATGGCATAACCTGGCTTTGTGTCTGATGGCATAACCTGGCTTTGTGTCTGATGACATAACCTGGCTTTGTGTCTGATAGCATAACCTGGCTTTGTGTCTGATGACATAACCTAGCTTTGTGTCTGATGGCGTAACCTGGCTTTGTGTGAGATGGCATAACCTGGCTTTGTGTGAGATGGCATAACCTATCTTTGTGTCTGATGGCATAACCAGGATTTGTCTGATGGCTTAACCTGGCTTTGTGTCTGATGGCATAACCTGGTTTTGTGTCTGATGGCATAACCTGGCTTTGTGTCTGATGGCATAACCTGACCTTGTGTCTGATAACATAACCTGGCTTTGTGTCTGATAGCATAACCTGGCTTTGTGAGTGATGACATAACCTGGCTTTCTGTCTGATGGCATAACCTAGCTTTGTGTAAGATGACATAACCTGGCTTTGTGTCTGATGGCATAACCTGTCTTTGTGTCTTATGGCATAACCTGGCTTTGTGTCAGATGGCATAACCTGGCTTTGAGTCTGATGGCATAACCTGGCTTTGTGTCTGATGGCATAACCTGGCTTTGTGTCTGATAGCATAACCTGGCTTTGTGTCTGATTGTATAACCTGGCTTTGTGTCTGATGGCATAACCTGGCTTTGTGTCTGATTGCATAACCTGGCTTTGTGTCTGATGGCATAACCTGGCTTTGTGTCAGATAGCATAACCTGGCTTTGTGTCAGATGGCATAACCTGGCTTTGAGTCTGATGGCATAACCTGGCTTTGTGTCTGATGACATAACCTGGCTTTGTGTCTGATAGCATAACCTGGCTTTGTGTCTGATTGTATAACATGGCTTTGTGTCTGATAGCATAACCTGGCTTTTTGTCTGATTGCATAACCTGGCTTTGTGTCTGATGGCATAACCTGGCTTTGTGTCTGATGACATAACCTGGCTTTGTGTCTGATGGCGTAACCTGGCTTTGTGTGAGATGGCATAAGCTGGCTTTGTGTCTGATGGCATAACCTGGCTTTGTGTACTGATGGCATAACCTGGCTTTGTGTAAGATGGCATAACCTGGCTTTGTGTCTGATGGCGTAAACTGGCTTTGTGACTGAGGGCATAACCTGACTTTGTGTCTGATGGCATAACCTGGCTTTGTATCTTATGGCATAACCTGGCTTTGTGTCTGATTGCATAACCTGGCTTTGTGTCTGATGGCATTACCTGGCTTTGTGTCTGATGACATAACCTGGCTTTGTGTCTGATGGCGTAACCTGGTTTTGTGTGAGATGGCATAACCTGGCTTTGTGTCTGATGGCATAACCTGGCTTTGTGTAAGATGGCATAACCTGGCTTTGAGTCTGATGGCATAACCTGGCTTTGTGTCTGATGGCATAACCTGGCTTTGTATCTTATGGCATAACCTGGTTCTGTGTCTGATGGCATAACCTGGCTTTGTGTAAGATGGCATAACCTGGCTTTGAGTCTGATGGCATAACCTGGCTTTGTGTCTGATGGCATAACCTGGCTTTGTATATTATGGCATAACCTGGCTCTGTGTCTGATGGCATAACCTGGCTTTGTGTCTGATGGCATAACCTGGCTTTGTGTCTGATGGCATAACCTGGCTTTGTGTAAGATGGCATAACCTGGCTTTGTGTCTGATAGCGTAAACTGGCTTTGAGTCTGATGGCATAACCTGGCTTTGTGTCTGATGGCATAACCTGGGTTTGTATCTTATGGCATAACCTGGCTCTGTGTCTGATGGCATAACCTGGCTTTGTGCAAGATGGCATAACCTGGCTTTGAGTCTGATGGCATAACCTGGCTTTGTATTTTATGGCATAACCTGGCTCTGTGTCTGATGGCATAACCTGGCTTTGTGTAAGATGGCATAACCTGGCTTTGAGTCTGATGGCATAACCTGGCTTTGTGTCTGATGGCATAACCTGGCTTTGTATCTTATTGCATAACCTGGTTCTGTGTCTGATGGCATAACCTGGCTTTGTGTAAGATGGCATAACCTGGCTTTGAGTCTGATGGCATAACCTGGCTTTGTGTCTGATGGCATAACCTGGCTTTGTATATTATGGCATAACCTGGCTCTGTGTCTGATGGCATAACCTGGCTTTGTGTAAGATGGCATAACCTGGCTTTGAGTCTGATGGCATAACCTGGCTTTGTATCTTATGGCATAACCTGGCTCTGTGTCTGATGGCATAACCTGGCTTTGTGTAAGATGGCATAACCTATCTTTGAGTCTGATGGCATAACCTGGCTTTGTATCTTATGGCATAACCTGGCTCTGTGTCTGATGGCATAACCTGGCTTTGTATCTTATGGCATAACCTGGCTTTGAGTCTGATGGCATAACCTGGCTTTGTGTCTGATGGCATAACCTGGCTTTGTATCTTATGGCATAACCTGGCTCTGTGTCTGATGGCATAACCTGGCTTTGTGTAAGATGGCATAACCTGGCTTTGTGTCTGTTGGCATAACCTGGGTCTGTGTCTGATGGCATAACCTGGCTTTTTGACTGATTGCATAACCTGACTTGGTGTCTGATGGCATAACCTGACTTTGAGTCTGATGGCATAACCTGGCTTTGTGTCTGATAGCATAACCTGGATGCATTGGAGAACAACCAAAGATGCAGTATAAAAAGAATAATACTAGTAAACAGAGTAAAGTCAGTGAAAAGCTGTGTTCCACATTGTACAGTCCTCGCCCCTTAGTTACCAGATAGATACCAGAATTTGCATAATAGTGTCATCCATCGAGGACTCTGCAAGTCTTCAAGCGGACATTACCCAAGTCTTTAAATGGGCGTCAGAAAACAATGTGAACTTCAATGAAGACAAATTTCAATTGCTCAGGTATAGAAAACTCGAGGATATAAAAACTGAATCTGAGTATAAAACAAATTCCAACCACACAGTAGAATGTATCATTATATACAACAAATTCTAAACATTCAATAGAAAGAAAAAGTAATGTGAAAGACCTGGGAGTGGTAATGTCAGAGAATCTCACTTTGAAAGACAGCAACAATGTATCTACCACATCTGCTAGGAAAATGATAAGATGTTTAATGAGAACATTCAAAACTAGGGATGCAAATCCAATGATGATTCTCTTCAAATCGTTTGTTCTCTTTAGGCTAGAATACTGCTGTACACTAACGGCACCTTTCAAGGCAGGCGAAATTGCAGACCTGGAGAATACACAACTAGGACTCCTGTACTCCTTGGAATGCAGGCGTAAAAGATGCATGATAATATACACTTGGAAAATCCTAGAGAGACTAGTCCCAAATCTGCACACCGAAATCACTCCCTACGAAAGCAAAAGACTCGGCAGGCCGTGCAACATCCCCCAATGAAAAACGAGCGCCATGAGTACGCTAAGAGACAACACAATAAGTGTCAGGGGCCCAAGATTGTTCATTTGCTTTAATCGTACATAAGGGGGGATTACCAACAGAACCCTCGCCGTTTTCAAGAAAGAGAGAGAGTTGGTCAGTGCCTGACCAGCCGGGCCGTGGGTCGTATATCGATCTGAGTGCGGGAAACAATAACAGCATGATTGATCAGGCCCTGATCTACCGCGAGGTCTGGTCATGGACCGGGCCCCGGGGGCGTTGACCCTTGGAATACTCTTCATGAATACTCCAGGTATAGGGACGAAAATAAGTTGTCAGACAAACAGGTAGATTAAAACCTAACAAATCCCGGGTCCTGGTGAAGTGTTGTCCAGGTTTATGTAAGAATGTAAGGAGGTACTTAGCGAACCATTACTTAGTCTTTCCAATATATCACAACAAACTGGCATAGTGTCAGATAAGTGGACATTGCAAACGTGAGGAGGAACGTAGCAAACCATATGGGTAGAAGCCACTATAAGGTAACTTCTACCATTGCTGCATCTACCATGAAGGCCATAGTAACTGCAATGGAAGCTAACATATAGGTAACTACATTGAAGGCAGCAACCACCGTCAAGGTGTCTTCTTAAATGGAAGCAACGATAATTGTGGCACATATAATGAAGTTAGCCGCTTCCATAAAGAATTGTACCATGAAGGTACAAAGGAAAAATGAAGGTAGCAACTACCATAAAGGCATCAATTGCCAGTAAGGAAGACAGCCATCAAACATTCTTCTGGCGTGAAGACACGTTCCTTGAACACAGCTGTAAGTTATGAAAGCAGTTTTAATTACCAGAAAGAAACCAGCAGTTATCATGAAGGCAGAAACTACCATGAATCCAGCAGCAGCTGCTACCATGAAGCAAGTAGCAGCTACCCTAAAGGAAGCAGCAGGTGCTTCCATGAAGGGAAGAAGCAACAGATACCATGAAGGCAGCAGCAATCATCAAGGGTAAGTAAGTAAGTAAGTAAGTAAGTAAGTAAGTAAGTTTATTCAGGTATACACAAATACATTTACATACATTATCATACATAGCAACATATGTGTAGAGAACCCAGGATAACCCAAAAAAGTCAGACAGCAAAAGCTACCATGAAGACAACAACGACATCTATCATGAAGACAGCAACGACATCTATCATGAAGACAACAACGACAGCTATCATGAAGACAACAACGACAGCTACCATGAAGAAACAACGACAGCTACCATGAAGACAACAACGACAGCTACCATGAAGACAACAACGACAGCTACCATGAAGACAACAACGACAGCTACCATGAAGACAACAACGACAGCTACCATGAAGACAACAACGAACTACCATGAAGAAACAACGACATCTATCATGAAGACAACAACGACTCTACATGAAGACAACAACGACATCTATCAAAGACAACAACGACATCTATCATGAAGCAAAACACTATCATGAAGACAACAACAATCTATCATGAAGACAACAACGACATCTATCATGAAGACAACAACGACACTACCATGAAGACAACAACGACATCTATCATGAAGACAACAACGAACTACATGAAGACAACACGACATATCATGAAGACAACAACGACACTACATGAAGACAAGAACACAGACACAATCATGAAGACAACAAGACATCTACAGAAGACAACAACGAATCTATCAGAAGACAACAACGACAGCTACATGAAGACAACAACGACACTACATGAAGACAACAACGACATCTATCATGAAGACAACAAAACATCTATCATAAGACAACAACGACATCTATCATGAAGCAACAACGACATCTATCATGAAGCAACAACGACTATCATGAAGACAACAACATCTATCATGAAGCAACAACGACATTCTAGACATGAAGAAACAAGACATCTATCATGAAGACAACAACGACAGCTATCAGAAGACAACAGACACTATCAGAAGACAACAACACATCACATGAAAGACAACGACACTACCATGAAGACAACAACGACAGCTACCATGAAGACAACAACGACACTACAAAGACAACAACGACACTACCATGAAGACAACAACGACAGCTACCATGAAGACAAAACAAGCTACCATGAAGACAACGACAGCTACCATGAACAACAACGACAGACCATGAAGACACATAAGACAAAGCTATCATGAAGACAACAACGACAGCTACCATGAGAAACAACGACAGCTACCATGAAGACAACAAGACAGCTACCATGAAACAACAAGACAGCTACCATGAAGACAACAACCAGCTACCATGAAGACAACAACGACAGTACCATGAAGACAGAAGCACGAGAAACACAAAAGTCGAAACACGACTCCAGAAACACACAGCACCTGAAAAAAGAAGTACCTGAGACAGCTCATGAAGAAAACGACCTATGACAACGACAGCTACCATGAAGACAACAACGACAGCTATCATGAAGACAACAACGACAGCTACCATGAAGACAACAACGACAGCTACCATGAAGACAACAAAGACAGCTACCATGAAGACAACAACGACATCTACCATGAAGACAACAACGACAGCTACCATGAAGACAACAACGACAGCTACCATGAAGACAACAACGACAGCTACCATGAAGACAACAACGACATCTATCATGAAGACAACAACGACAGCTATCATGAAGACAACAACGACAGCTACCATGAAGACAACAACGACAGCTATCATGAAGACAACAACGACATCTATCATGAAGACAACAACGACATCTATCATGAAGACAACAACGACATCTATCATGAAGACAACAACGACATCTATCATGAAGACAACAACGACATCTATCATGAAGACAACAACGACATCTATCATGAAGACAACAACGACATCTATCATGAAGACAACAACGACATCTATCATGAAGACAACAACGACAGCTACCATGAAGACAACAACGACAGCTACCATGAAGACAACAACGACAGCTACCATGAAGACAACAACGACAGCTACCATGAAGACAACAACGACATCTATCATGAAGACAACAACGACATCTATCATGAAGACAACAACGACATCTATCATGAAGACAACAACGACATCTATCATGAAGACAACAACGACATCTATCATGGAAAAGCACAGAAGACAACCGACATCTACTGAAGACAACAAAGACACTACATGAAGACAACAACGACAGCTATCATGAAGACAACAACGACATCTATCATGAAGACAACAACGACATCTATCATGAAGACAACAACGACAGCTACCATGAAGACAACAACGACAGCTACCATGAAGACAACAACGACATCTATCATGAAGACAACAACGACATCTATCATGAAGACAACAACGACAGCTACCATGGAGAGTGATGGCACAAGTAGACACATGTTTAACTCAAAGTTGAAAGCTGGGTCAATGCTGTGATAGTGACACTGATGTCTGCCATGAAGACAACTGCAGCAGCTACCGTGAAAACAGCAATAGGAGTAGCAGCTACCATGAAGGCAGCAGCAGCTACCATGAAGGTGGGATGGTATAAGTAACAGACGCTTACATGGTTAGGGGATGAAACAAATAATAATGACACATTGTTAAGTCATAGTTGAGTTTTTTTTTTTTTTAAGAGAGTGTGACCAACTGATTTTGTGTGATGGTGATGCTGGTGTCTACCATGAAGGTAGCAGGAGCAGCAGAAACAGCTACCATGAAGGCAGCAGCAGCTACCATGAAGGCAGCAGCAGCTATCATGAAGAAAGGAGCAGCAACTTTGAAGGAAGCTGCATAAAATGAATGGGAGATAACACAAACAACACAGACCCATCATATGTTTAAGTTGAGGGTGTTCCCTTAGCGTGACCAGCTGGCGCAGTGTGACGCTACTGTGTACCATGAACGTAGCATCAGCAGCTTCCATGAAGGCAGCAGCACCAGCTGCCATGATAGTTGCAGCAGAAACTACCATAAAGGCCACTGCAGTAGCTAAAATTATCATAGACACTCTTCATCGTTAAGTAATAGTTGAGGGTTGTCACAGCTGGTACTGTGATGGGGACAGCGGTGTCTACCATGAAGGAAGCAGCAGCCTCTACCATAAAGGTAGCAGCAGCAGTTAACATGAAGGTAGCAATGACATCTACCATGTAGACAGCAGTAACAACTACCATAAGGGCAGCAAGAGCAGTTAACATGAAGGTAGCAATGGCATCTACCATGTAGACAGCAGTAACAACTACCATAAGGGCAGCAAGAGCAGTTAACATGAAGGTAGCAATGGCATCTACAATGTAGACAGCAGTAACAACTACCATAAGGGCAGAAACAGCAGTTAACATGAAGGTAGCAATGGCATCTACCATGTAGACAGCAGTAACAACTACCATGAAGGGAGGATGAAACAAGTTACACAGATACTCACATATTTAATTTACAGTTGAGGGTTGTCTTAGCCAGGGCGACCAGCTGGTGTTGTTGGGTGAATGGGATGCTGATGGTGGTGCTTAATGTGATGTACTCCGCCTTAACACTGTGGTGACCCAGGCTTTGGATCATGTCTTGAATGCCCACCTCTGTCAATTTGCAGGGTTCACATGATATCTCACAGAACCTGTTGATAATGACACACCTGTAGCTACATGTGTATCAGATGATGACAATATATATGAAGTTACCTGTTTACTTTATGATGGCACACTTTTAGTTACCTGTGTAAGAGTTGACGATGACGCACCTGTTGTTACCTATGTACCTGTTGATCATGACACACCTGTATTTACCTGTGTACCTAATGCTGATTACAACACTGTAGTTTCCTTTGTACCTGTTGATAATGACACAACTATGCACCTGTTGATGATGATTCTCCTATTGTTGCCTGCTGGTGTTCAACATCTCCACCTCCCCTTCATCCACCACCACAACTGTTACTTTCACAGCCACGATAACTGTGCTCACCATGATAACTGTGCTCACCACGATAACTGTGCTCACCACGATAACTGTGCTCACCACGATAACTGTGCTCACCACGATAACTGTGCTCACCACGATAACTCTGCTCACCATAACAAGTCAAGTAGTTTTTGTAGATTATCGTAGGATATCTTTCTGCTACAAGCATAGGACTGTACCAGTTAACATATAAGGTAAATCTCTCCAGTGCTTGGGACTAATCTAGTAAATAATAGTGCCCTCTGAGTCAGAAAAAGGAAAAAAAGTGTATAGTGAAAATAGGAAGTGGTGCTTAAACCCACGAGGGAAATTCATAGGCCTAAACATCATATGACTAAGACCCGAGTCGGGAAACATTTGTCCTGACGAACCTTACCTAACTTAACCTAAACAGATCCGTGTGAGAATAAATACAATGTATCAAATATTGTAAGAGGAACGAAAGTTTGATAATAGAGTGTAATACACAGTGGTATATTGTATATCATAGTGATACCATAGTGTATGGATAATACATATTGTGGTGGTAAATAAGAGTGAAGTGATAGGCCTAGCCAGAAACCCAAGATGTAAACAGCTGCCAGCAATTGCCAGTATACTACCACGGAAGTCAGTTTGTTTTTAGTTAACTTCGTACAACTGTTTAGTCTACCACAGTGATACCATAGAGTACACTTTGTGGAAATACGGAAAAGTACAGTTTTGTACAAATATGAAATAGTGTACAGTTTTGTAGAAATATGAAATAGTGTACAGTTTTGTAGAAATATGAAATAGTGTACAGTTTTGTAGAAATACGAAATAGTGTACAGTTTTGTAGAAATACGAAATAGTTGACAGTTTGTGGAAATACAATAAAATTGTAGAGTTCTCGGTAGTCGCACTATATAAGCTCGCAAGTCAAATAGTCTTCTAGTAAACTTTCTACGCCAGTTGATCTACATAATTAATAACAGTGACACCGTAGTATTCATTGTGATAGAGATAGAAAAGTCTTGGAGAAGTTAAGTATAGTGGTGTCCCGTAGATCAATCGCTAGCGCACTCAGCTCACACTCTGAGGTCCGGAGTTAGAATCTCCGGTACGGCTGGAAAACATTAGGACGTGTTTCCTTAAGACACCTGCTGTCCATGCTCACCCATGAGTATAAAATGGGTACCTGGGTGTTAGTCGACTGGTATGGGTCGCATCCTGGGACAAAACTGACTTCTTCACCAGTTAGCCTACCTACAACATGTCAACAAACACACGAAAGAAATAATATCATGGAAAAGTGAAGTGTAGAGATACATACTAGTGATACATACTAATGATACTAACTAGTGATACATACTAGTGATATATACTAATGATACTAACTAGTGATACATACTAGTGATACATACTAATGATACTAACTAGTGATACATACTAGTGATACATACTAATGATACTAACTAGTGATACATACTAGTGATACATACTAGTGATACATACTAGTGATACATACTAATGATACTAACTAGTGATACATACTAGTGATACATACTAATGATACTAACTAGTGATACATACTAGTGATACATACTAGTGATACTAACTAGTGATACATACTAGTGATACATACTAATGATACTAACTAGTGATACATACTAGTGATACATACTAGTGATACTAACTAGTGATACATACTAGTGATACATACTAATGATGCTAACTAGTGATACATACTAGTGATACATACTAGTGATACTAACTAGTGATACATACTAACCTCAAATCATCACGTTGTAGGAACTACCAGCGGTCACCAGTTTCACTCACCACGTAAGTTAAATACTTTTAAAAGTAAACTTTTTACGCCAAAATACCTTTAATAGTAGACTATTGCAGCAGGTAGCTTACCTAAGTCCGTCATGTGTACCACGAGTCAACTTGATGGTCGTCACACCTAAACTATAAATAAACTAAAAAATTATATATATCCAACACTGAAAAAATACCATCAAGAAAACCTGTGAAAGCTGCAAGAATAGTACCAAGGGAAACCTCGCCTGGTACTGTTACATGCAACCCAAGCGAGGTTTCGCTTGGTACTATTACATGCAACCCAAGCGAGGTTTCGCTTGGTACTATTACATGCAACCCAAGCGAGGTTTCGCTTGGTACTATTACATGCAACCCAAGCGAGGTTTCGCTTGGTACTATTACATGCAACCCAAGCGAGGTTTCGCTTGGTATTATTACATGCAACCCAAGCGAGGTTTCACTTGGTATTATTACATGCAACCCAAGCGAGGTTTCACTTGGTACTATTACATGCAACCCAAGCGAGGTTTCACTTGGTACTATTACATGCAACCCAAGCGAGGTTTCACTTGGTACTATTACATGCAACCCAAGCGAGGTTTCACTTGGTACTATTACATGCAACCCAAGCGAGGTTTCACTTGGTACTATTACATGCAACCCAAGCGAGGTTTCACTTGGTACTATTACATGCAACCCAAGCGAGGTTTCACTTGGGTTGCATGTAATTTCTGCGATAAATGGTGTCATGGTATATATGGGTCTGCCCAAGCAACAGACACAGGTGGGAGAAAATTACGTTTATACTAAAAGAGAGAAACACCAAAAAAAATATCCTTTTTTGATAATATGAGAGTGTTTTATGACAGTTGGGTAAGTATAGAGTGGGTCAGCTGGAGGTGCCACCCCTGGTGCTGCCTTGGAAGACTGTACGTAGTGAGGGGTCAGCTGGAGGTGCCACCCCTGGTGCTGCCTTGGAAGACTGTACGTAGTGAGGGGTCAGGAAAAACTGTACTGGTAGGGAACCCAGCCACATAAAAATCTGGCAAACAGAAATCAAATCTGTGCAAATTCTGTGCCTTGGGTATCTGTAGGTATGGAATATCTGGAAAAACTGGTGGGATGTGCAGTTTTAGCTATCAGAAAAAATGGCACGACCTCATGACCAAAGGAGTATGCAATTCTTATTGTAAACTATTTCACCCTGAAATGTGTTATTCCTCAGTCCAGGAAAGACATTGTTACAACACATACTGTCAGGCACGTCGTTTAAAGGGGACAATAAGGTACAGATCACACACACCATGGGAAATAAACCAGGGTAGTTAAAACCACAGATTTTTTAGTGCCAGGAAGACAAATAAATGGCAAGAAATGACAGAAATACTACACCACCTCGGATCACTACTGGAGTGGAGGCACAGTCAATGGGCCTCCACTCTAGAACAAATAAAGACACCTACGCACCATCAATACGTCAACATTTCTATTTGCAAATATAAAGGGTCTAAAACCGTCAACAAACAAAATTCCTTTTATCAGTGATCTGCTCACAGAGTCAAATAGAATGTTTGCGGCTTTCAAAGAGACTCACACCAATGATCACTTTGACAACGAAATATGGATCCCAGGATATAACTTATTCAGGCAACAAGTTGGCCTGTATGTCTGAGACGCTCATATGCTCGGGATTACTAAACACCACAAATGATGTAAAAATATTGGTAGAATTACCGACAATATGTTAAGTAAAAGGACACAAATGCAACTAATGTGACATTTTATTGTGGCAACGTTTCGCTCTCCAGGAGCTTTTTCAAGCCGTTACAAGCAATACACGCCTCAATGAACACATTAATGCATGTAGGAACGATAACCTGAACAACGCCTGCGTACAACACCGAAATTCCAAAAATCATCTCATGAAATTCAAAGACGCCCGACTAGTAATCAAAGAAACTAATTTCCGTAACGCAAGTGCCTTGAATCAGCACTTATCGCTGTTTCTAACACAATTAAACAAAACAAAGGCAGCTTCACCATCTCTGAAGTCTTAGCAAGAATCCTCCTGAAAACAGTGAACCCTACCATCACATAGTCTCTCCTGCTAATTCAACACAAGCACATCGTAGATGTGGAACACTTCTACAGGCCTTCTCTATTCCAACCTCCAGCAAAAATATTTGTCTAACTTATTTTTATACTATCCATGTAATTGTTTTATCACCTTTTACTCATGTGCAAATTGATTGTTCTATCTTATTGTATTACTACTACTACGACTTATATCACTACTACTTCTACCACCACTAGTATTACACCTCACTTGGAGAGTATATATATACCCTCTGTGTCCATGTATTGCTTGTAACGGCTTGAAAAAGCTCCTGGAGAGCGAAACTTTGCCACAATAAAATTTCACATTAGTTGCATTTGTGTCCTTTTACTTAACACCACAAATGATGTAGTTGAAGTTCTGTCAGTAAAGATTTAAAAGCAAATCATTGTCATTGTGATTGTATTCAAGCCACCTGATCCAACTTCCCAACAATTCAAGAAACAGCTTTTGAAAATTGACCACTATCTGGAAAATATCCCAACTCCAGCCCCAAACATCTTGTTCCTGGGTGATCTGAACTTAAGACACAGAAAATGTAGAAATGTGGCAAATAATGATTTAGCAAAGATAACGCCAGGAGGCAGCTCAGATGAAAATTCACACACACACACAGGGTGTGAAGTCACGCGCGTCTTGAGCTCCGATAATTTGGGTCTTTTCGAGTGGTCCCAGAGGAAATCCGAGTGAAGCAAATAGGCGTGGACACAGGATAAAGTGTCGTAATCATTTAAAACCAAAAAGCAGGGAAATCCGAGTGATCACAGAGGGGAAAAACTCAGCAAAAAGTGCAAAGTGTAAGAGTGCTGAAGCCGGGTGAGGGGAGGAGGCAGCTTGTGAGATAGGCCTAACGGGGGTTGCCACACAAAGAAAGTGGTGACTATATTGCAGTGGACTAACCGTAGTGGTGATTATATGTACTAGAGGTACCCAAATAAGGGAGAAAGGGTCAAGGCAAATAGTGAGGAATACGGTGATTGTATACAGTGAGTCCAACAGATAAGAAACGAAGAGGCAAAGTACCCAGAAAGGTGCCACCGAGAGGAGACTCAGGAACAACAGAGTGCACAACCAGCAGGAATCGGACGTAATGTACAAAATCCTAGTTGTGGTTTGCACAGGTCTCTGGAGAGATAAAATCATACGCAACTCTTAGGTAGGAAGCTAAGTTAGGGTAGGGGTGGATAAAGGGCACAGTCGCTACCAAACATATGTACACAGGCATACACACACACAAACACACATACACTTGAAGTAGTCGAGGTATAGGTGTAGTATACCATACAGTTGTTCTTGTATTAACAATAATATTATTATCAGTTATACAAGTAGTAGTATTCTTTTTAGAATTTGTAGCTAAGATAAGTAGGAAGCAAATTTAAAGTCGTGGTGGCAAGAGCGCGCAAGCGTGGCGAGTCAGCGGTAAACACACACATGTCACATAAACCAACAATTGGGTTTGTCTTAGCTTAGCTTAGTAGTATTACTCGTTTTTAGAATTAGTACTAGCAAAAGTCTAGCATAATATTAGGATAGTATTCCAAACCTTCTGAAGTATTCCAAACTTTCTGAAGATCTCAGGCAAAAACAGACGGAACACAGTCACACGAACACAGCTGAAATATGATACTAAGCCACACCCTCTCCCTCTCTCTCTCCCTCCCTCCCTCTCTCCCTCTCTCTCCCTCTCCTCTATACCCTCTCTCCCTCTTCCTCCATCTCTCTCTCTCTCCCTCTATCTCTCTCTCTCCCTCTCTCTCTCTCTCTCTCTCTCTCTCTCTCTCTCTCTCTCTCTCTCTCTCTCTCTCTCTCCCTCTCACAAACCAACAATTGGGTTTGTCTTAGCTTAGCTTAGTATTATTATTCATTTTTAGAATTAGTACTAGCAAAATTCTAGAATAATATTAGGATAGTATTCCAAACTTTCTGAAAATCTCTCTCCCTTGCTTTCTCCCCCCCCTCTCCCTATACCTCCCTCTCCCTACCTCTCTCTCTCACTCTCCCTCCCCCTCCCTCCCTCTCCCTCTATCTCTCTCTCCCTCTCTCTCCCCCTCCCTCTCCCTCTCTCTCTTTCCCTCTCCCTCTACCTCTCTCTCTCTCTCCCTCCTCTCTCTCTCTCTCACTCTACCTCTCTCTCTCTCTCTCCCTCCTCTCGCTC
>WNWK01022698.1:0-32106 GCA_009830355.1 Cherax destructor
CACAAGTGTTTCTCATATGTCTTCCATGGCACAAGTATTTCTCACACCTCCATGTTATGGGTGTTTCTTACATGTCCTGAATAAAACAGGTGTTCCTCATATGTCCTGCATGAAACAGGTGTTTCTCATGTCCTGCATGACACAGGTGTTTCTCACCCATTCTCCATAGCACAGGTATTTGTCACATGTTGACCCACTCCCTGGACCTTCTGCTCATGCCACCGAGCTCTTCCACTGACCGTGAATATCATTTAAATCCCTCTAGGACGAGATCATGAATACATCCAGCTTGGCACCAGAGCACAGGATTACAACCAGTGGTCCGCGGACCCCTGGAAGAAGGGGATCGAGGAGCACAGGGAAGCTAGGGGTCCCCAACCTGCGGCCCGCGGGCCGAATGTGACCCTTCCAGGAAATGGATGCGGCTCTCACATGAAATTGCGAATTAGCTTTTGTGTAGTTCAACAGAACAGTGCGGCCCTCATCACATAGTTGACCATCATGACAGACTTGTGAAGGAAGGTTGATGTTCACTGCACTAAACCATTCCAAGAGGTTCCCAGCAAGTATTGATAATACAACAGGTGTTCGATTTCCTTTGTTCTCCGTCAGTGTGTTTATCCTCCTTGAAACTGAATTTGAAAAGGATTGAAACCTTTGTGCAAGAGTGTAATCAAGGTTTCCTTCCAGAGTATTGTAATGAAATTCTCCGCCACACGCAAGAGTATCGACCATTCTACCTCACAGAAAATCATTAACAAATTCTCCTTATGTCAGTAGTGTTACAGAATCCCTATGTAATATACTTGTGTAGTATATCGTATTTAGTGTCAGCTATATTATATATATGATCCTTGCTCAGCTAGGCTCCCTAGCTTGCTGTGACGTCACGAGTCCCGCTCGTGAGCGCTAGGCCCCAGACATACTCTCTCAGTTCCCGTTACGCCAGACTAGAGAAGGTATAGGCTGCTGGGCTCCCCTCATAGACCCTATCAATATATATATAGCTATCAACCGCCTTGTGTGTTTCACTACGACTGTCCATATCTCCAGAACACCCACCCAACACTTACATACTAGAACATCAACAAATCTTTCCCCACATTAGAGCATTGACAAATCCTCGCTCACACCAGAACATCAACAAATTCTTCCTCGCACCGGAACATCAAGACATTCTTTGTCGCAACAGAAAATCAACAAATTCTTACTCACAGTAGAACATAAACAAATTTACCCTCACACTAGAACATCAACAAATTTACCCTCACACTTGAACATCAACAAATCCTCCATCACGCTACATCATCAACAAATGTTCCATCACGCTACATCAACAAATCCTCCATCACAGTAGATCATCAACAAATCCTCATCACACTAGACCATCAATAAATCATCCATCACACTAGAGCATCAATAATCCTGCCTCACATTAGAGCATCAATAATTCTGCCTCATACTAGAGCATCATTCAATTGAGCTCTAAATAATGTAGTTTGAAATGTTCCTTCTAACTCCTCTTACACAGGATCCTCAACATGTTCCCTCTAACTCCTCTTACACAGGATCCTCAACATGTTCTCTCTAACTCCTCTTACACAGGATCCTCAACATGTTCTCTCTAACTCCGCTTACGCAGGATCCTCAACATGTTCTCTCTAACTCCTCTTACACAGGATCCTCAACATGTTCTCTCTAACTCCTCTTACACAGGATCCTCAACATGTTCTCTCTAACTCCTCTTACACAGGATCCTCAACATGTTCTCTCTAACTCCTCTTACACAGGATCCTCAACATGTTCTATCTAACTCCGCTTACACAGGATCCTCAACATGTTCCCTCTAACTCCGCTTACACAGGATCCTCAACATGTTCCCTTTAACTCCTCTTACACAGGATCCTCAACATGTTCCCTCTAACTCCTCTTACACAGGATCCTCAACATGTTCCCTCTAACTCCTCTTACACAGGATCCTCAACATGTTCCCTCTAACTCCTCTTACACAGGATCCTCAACGAATCCACTTGCTCACAACAAATAAAATACATAATTGGGAGATCCATTCCCGTAGTCCTGGATGGATGGTGGTCACCTTAACCCCAGCTCTTGAGACACCAGGCCGGGATGGATGGTGGCAAGACCTATGAGAGAGAAAGGGGGGAGGGGTTCAACCGGAATATTGGTTCGGGGTCCAGACCTTAAAGAAGATGATTTTGCAGCAGAAATGCAACATATACCATTAGTACATAAAGCAAATTTTGGAAAACTAGAACTGAAACCTTTAGAATTGCTAAATTTATTAACAGACTACAAACTTTCTGAGAGTATTGTTTGTGAATATTGTTTGAGAATTTGTTTGATAATTTTGTTGACAATTCCAGCTACAGTAGCGTCAGCAGAAAGATCTTTTAGCAAACTCAAACATACCAAAAACTTTTTAAGGACTACTATGTGTCAAACCCGACTTGTTGATTAAGCAAAACTGAGTATTGAATCAAGCATTGCCAGAAAACCTTATTTTGACAGTGTAATGAAAATTTTGCAGACAAAAAAGCCAAAAAAATAATTTCACCAAATGCTCTAAGAAAGTATTAAACTTTAAAGAATTTATTTTACTTTGACACAGACAATATCGCTGACACTGACAACATCGCTGACACTGACAACCTCGCTGACACTGACAACCTCGCTGACACTGACAACCTGGTTGACACTGACAACCTCGGTGATACTACTGACAACCTTGCTGACACAACTTCGCTGACACTGACAACCTCGCTGACACTGACAACCTCGCTGACACTGACAACCTCGCTGACACTGACAACCTCGCTGACACTGACAACCTCGCTGATACTGACAACCTCGCTGACATTGACAACCTCGCTGACACTGACAACCTCGCTGACACTGACAACCTGGTTGACACTGACAACCTCGGTGATACTACTGACAACCTTGCTGACACAACTTCGCTGACACTGACAACCTCGCTGACACTGACAACCTCGCTGACACTGACAACCTCGCTGACACTGACAACCTCGCTGATACTGACAACCTCGCTGACACTGACAACCTCGCTGACACTGACAACCTCGCTGACACTGACAACCTCGCTGACACTGACAACCTCGCTGACACTGACAACCTCGCTGACACTGACAACCTGGCTGACACTGACAACCTGGCTGACACTGACAACCTGGCTGACACTGACACAATATTATTTAATACTTCAGATCTTCTCAATATTAAAACTTTTTAATTATGTGATGAAGTGAGGGGATAAAGAGGTCACCTCCAGCCATGAAATTAATACCCCCACACCCCTCTTCCCCTCCCTCTACCCTCTTTTGCTTTCTCTCTCTCTCTCTCTCTCTCTCTCTCTCTCTCTCTCTCTCTCTCTCTCTTCCCCTCCCTCTCTTTCGCTCTATCGCCCTCCCTTTCTCTCTCTCTCCTCTACGTCAGCAATGGTTTCAATGGTGGGTGTCATTGCTTGTTGTGGCAAGTGCTTGACTCAGTAGTGACACAGTATTTCCTGGCAGGCTGGCAGGCTGGCAGGCTGGCAGCTAAGAGGTATGTCCTAAGAGGAGAGGTTAAGGGAAATCGACCTGACGACACTGGAGGACAGGAGAGATAGGGGGAACATGATAACGACATATAAGATACTGAGAGGAATAGACAAGGTGGACAGAGACAAAATGTTCCAGAGATGGGACACAGTTGGAAGTTGAAGACTCAAATGAATCACAGGGATGTTAGGAAGTATTTCTTCAGTCATAGAGTGGTCGGGAAGTGAAATAGCTTGGGAAGCGATGTAGTGGAGGCAGGTTCCATACATAGCTTTAAAAAGAGGTATGATAAAGCTCATGGAGCAGGGAGCGTGACCCAGTAGCGGCCAGTAAAGAGGCGGGGCCAGGAGCTATGACTCGACACCTGCAACCACAACTAGGTGAGTACAACTAGGTGAGTACACACACACAAACAACGTAGGGACACCGCGTGGGCGAGTCACAACTTTATTGCTCCGTGAATATAAGTGTTTTTGAGGGCTACCCAAGGGTACTGCAGGGATTATCAAGTGTGTCAGGGTAGTGAACAACCCTTGAAGCGATTTACGAGTTGCCCTGAGCCACATAAGTGTGGGGAGAGCCATAATTTTATAAGTGAACTAGAAATAAATATTTGGTGGCGGGGTCAGAGTGGGCCTAGTGTGCTCCAGGCGACGTTGCCACGTGTGTCACCCTGGATAATAAAGTGAAATATATATGTGACAAGTGAAAGTAATACAGTGAATAGCTTATATTATATATCGACAAGAAAGGAAAGTGGATATACGCCAGAACATCACATTGAGTTGGACAATCTACAGGATACTACACGCTGGACAAGCTGCATCGCATCGCAAGTATTCACCTATGCGTGGTTTTCAGGGTGTCGGGAGTAAGTTCCAATTACCTAACCGCTAAGCTGTTTGTGAACGGTCAACTCTCATAGTAAGATAAGGAATAGGATATCAAGTACTCGGTAACAAATAGCAATTGGTAATTTCTAGTAGAAAAGGGCGAGCAGACAGGTGAATCATAGAATATATTAACTGGTAGATCAGGTGTGTCAGGTCAGTCCAGGTAGAGGAGCACTGTAGACTACGTGTTACTCGCAGACCCCACATACACACTCATACACCATAACACACAATTTCACCACTACTTTTCACACAATAAATTCACACACATAAAGTTCCACACACACACACACACACACACACAAATGTAGTCCCAATTTTTAAGAAAGGAGACAGACACGAGGCATTAAACTACAGACCTGTGTCACTGACGTGTATAGTATGCAAAGTCATGGAGAAGATCATCAGGAGGAGAGTGGTGGAGCACCTAGAAAGACACAAGCTTATAAACGACAACCAGCACGGTTTCAGGGAAGGAAAATCCTGTGTCACAAACCTACTGGAGTTTTATGACAAGGTAACAGAAGTAAGACACGAGAGAGAGGGGTGGATAGACTGCATTTTCTTGGACTGCAAGAAGGCGTTCGACACAGTTCCTAACAAGAGGTTAATGCAAAAGCTAGAGGATCAGGCACACGTAACAGGAAAGGCACTGTAATGGATCAGAGAATATCTGACAGGGAGGCAACAACGAGTCATGGTACGTGACGAGGTGTCAGAGTGGGCACCTGTGACGAGTGGGGTTCCACGAGGGTCAGTCATATGACCGGTACTGTTTTTGGTATATGTGAATGACATAACGGAAGGGATGGACTCAGACGTGTCCCTGTTTGCAGATGATTTGAAGTTAATGAGAAGAATTAAATCAGTCGAGGATAAGGCAGGACTACAAAGAGACCTGGACAGGCTACAAGCCTGGTCCAGCAACTGGCTCCTTGAATTTAACCCTGCCAAATGAAAAGTCATGAAGATCGGGGAAGAGCAAAGAAGACCGCAGACAGAGTATAGTCTAGGTAGCCAAAGACTGCAAACCTCCCTCAAGGAAAAAGATCTTGGGGTAAGTATAATACCGAGCACATCTCCTGAGCCACACATTAATCAGATAACTGCTGCAGCATACGGGAGGCTGGCAAACCTAAGAATAGCGTTCCAATACCTCACTAAGGAATCATTCAAGACTCTGTACACCATATACGTCAGGCCCATACTGGAGTATGCAGCACCAGTTTCGAACCCACACCTGGTCAAGCACGTCAAGAAACTAGAGAAAGTGCAAAGGTTTGCAACAAGACTAGTCCCAGAGCTAAGGGGATTGTCCTACGAAGAAAGGTTAAGGGAAATCGGCCTGACGACACTAGAGGACAGGAGGGTTAGGGGAGACATGATAACGACATATAAAATACTGCGAGGAATAGATAAAGTGGACAGAGACAAGATGTTCCAGAGAGGGGACACAGAAACAAGGGTCGCAATTGGAAGTTGAAGACTCCTATGAGTCAAAGAGGTGTTAGGCAGTATTTCTTCAGTCATAGAGTTGTCAGGAAGTGGGATAGCCTAGAAAGTGACGTAGTGGAGGCTGGAACCATACATAGTTTTAAGACGAGGTTTGATAAAGCTCATGGAGCAGGGAGAGAGGACCTAGTAGCAATCAGTGAAGAGGCGGGGCCAGGAGCTATGACTCGACCCCTGCAACTACAAATAGGTGAGTACATACATGAGCTATTACGAACACAGGTAATGAATGGCCTGTGAGACCTGGTCGTAATGGGAATTGGAGCAAACAAACTCAGCAGTAGACTATAATGTATATTTTGCCTTCACCCATTATATACAGGTATATACACTATGTACAGGTAGAATAATCATAAATATACACCACGGTGACAGATGGCAAAGCAGAAGCCAGAGAGAGAGTGTGCACCGTACTCAACCAGCAGGTAGGTAACTCTACCAATGCTTACAGCAAGTGAACCACGTTGTTTCAGCTTTGGCGGGCTTGCCTGTGATTGGTCAATGAACCAAGGTACTGATTTAACGACAGATACCCCATCGATCGTTAATTAAACCCTTAGCACCGTTTTCGCTGGTTGGAAGGAAGCTTAAATGGGAGTGTGACATACGCCGAATAAATTTTAACATACTCTCTGCATGATACATGAGCTTATACACGACAACCAGCACAGTTTCAGGAAAGGGAAATCCTGGAGTTTTACAAGCTGATGAAAGTAAGACAAGAGAGAGAGAGAGGTGGGTAGATTGCATTATCTTGGAGTGTAAAAAGGCTTTCGACACAGATCCACACAAGAGATTATTACAAAAGCTAGAGGATCAGGCAGGTATAACAGGAATGGCACTGCAATGGATCAGAGAATACCTAACAGGAAGGCACAAGAAGTCATGGTACGTGACGAGGTGTCAAAGTGGGCGCCAGTAACGAGTGGGGTTCCACAAGGGTCAGTCTTAGGATCGGTACTGTTTCTGGTATATATGAATGATATGACGGAAGGGATAGATTTAGAAGTGTTCCTGTTTGCAGACGATGTGAAGATAATGAGAAGAATTCAGTCGGATGAGGATCAGTTAGGACTACAAAGGGATCTTCACAAGCTGCAAGCCTGATCCCCTCAAGGGAAGTTCCTGGATGTTAGTGAAGGGCTCTTGATCTAGGAAATTGAATCTGTGCTTTAGTGTCTTAAATTAAGTATAAATGACTTCCATCTCCCCCCATAATCGCTGTATAATCCCTATGCGTTTAACGCTGCCTATGATAATAACAATAATACAAGCCTGGTCAGCAACTGCCCCCTGCAATTTAACCCCACCAAGTGCAAACTCATGAAGATTGGGGAAGAGCGAAGAAGACCACAGACCGCGAATAGGCTAGGGGTAGGCCAGACATTTCAAATCTCACTAAAGGGAAAGGATCTTGAGGTGAGTATAATACCGAGCACATCTCCCAAGGCGAACATGAACGAACCAAATAACTGCTGCAGTATATGGGCGCCTGGAAAAACCTAAGAATAGCGTTCTGACGCCTCAGTAAGGAATCTTTCAAGATTGTACACCGTGTACGTCAGGCCCATATTGGAGTAAGCAGCACCACTTTGGAACCACACCTGGTCAAGCATGTCAAGAAATTAGAGAAAATGCAGAGGTTTGCAACAAGACTAGTCCCGGTGCTAAGGGGTATGTCCTACGAAGAGAGGTTAAGGGAAATCAACTTGACGACACTGGAGGAAAGGAGGGACAAGGAGGACATGATAATGACTTATAAAATGCCAAGAGGAATTGATAAGGTGGATAGTGACACCAAGTTTCAGAGATGGGACACAGCAACAAGGGGTCACAATTAGAAGTTGAAGACTCAGATGATTCACAGGGATGTTAGGAAGTATTTTTTCAGTCATAGAGTTGCCAGGAACTGGAACAGTCTGGAGAGTGTTGTACTTTAGGCAGGATCCATCCATATCTTTAAGAAGAGGTATGATCAAGCTCATTGAGCAGGGAGAGAGTGGAGCTAGTAGCGACCACTGAATAGAAGACGCCAAGAGCTATGACTCGACCCCTGCAACCACAATTAGATGAGTACACACACACACACGGGCCAGTAGCTATGTATCGACCCCTGCAATTACAACTAGGTGAGTATACTCACACTCACACACACACACAGTGAAGAGACAGGGCCAAGAGCTAAGTATCGACCCCTGCAACCACAATTAGGTGAGTACAATTAGGTAAGTACACACACACACACACACAGGTGGGGGGAGGAGCTGAGTCTCGACCCCTGCAACCACAAAAAGGTGAGTACACACATAAACACACTGCAATGTTTTTTTTTGGATAGACTCAGAAGTGTCCTTGTTTGCAGATGATGTGAAGTTAATGGGGAGAATTAAATCGGATGAGGATCAGGCAGGACTACAAAGAGACCTGGACAGGTTACAAGCCTGGTCCAGCAACTGGCTCCTTGAATTTAACCCCGCCAAATGCAAAGTCATGAAGATCGGGGGAAGGGCAAATAAGATCGCAGAGAGAGTATAGTCTAAGTGGCCAAAGACTGCAAACCTCACTCAAGGAAAAAGATCTTGGGGTGAGTATAATACGGAGCACATTTGAAGCACATATCAACCAGATAACTGCTGCAGTATATGGGCGCCTGACAAACCTAAGAATAACGTTCCGATACCTCAGTAAGGAATCGTTCAAGCCTCTGTACACCGTATACGTCAGGCCCATACTGGAGTATGCAGCACCAGTTTCTTCATCTATGAAATCTGGACTATGGAAAAATAAACACATAAGCAGTATGTGATCCTTTATTGACAACGTTTCGCCCACGCAGTGGGCTTTATCGAGTCACAAACAGTTCTACCTGGATATAAGATACAAGGTTTAAGACTCCATCACACTACTCTGAAGATTGTCACATGCAGCATTCTCCACCTGACTCATCATTCTCCTCCTGACTAAATCCTATAAATACTCTTGAATCTTGTATCCAGGTAGATCTGTTTGTGACTCGATAAAGCCCATTGCGTGGGCGAAACGTTGTCAATAAAGGATCACATTATACTGCTTATAAGAACATAAGAAAGGAGGAACACTGCAGCAGGCCGGTTGGTCCATACTAGGCAGGTCCTTCACAATCCGTCCCACTAACAGAATATTTGCTCAACCCAATTTTCAATGCTACCCAAGAAATAAGCTTTGATAATTATATTTACTCATGTGCGAGTCCCACTCAAATCCAACCCCTCTTACTCATGAATTTATCCAACCTAAATTTGAAACTACCCAAGGTTCTAGCTTCAATACCCTACTAGGCAGACTGTTCCACTCATCAACTACCCTATTTCCAAACCAATACTTTCCTATATCCTTTCTAAATCTAAACTTATCTAACTTGAATCCATTATTGCGGGTTCTTTCTTGGAGAGATATCCTTAAGACCTTATTTATATCCCCTTTGTTAATACCCATTTACCACTTGTATACCTCGATCATGTCTCCCCTCATTTTACGTCTTACAAGTGAATGTAATTTAAGGGTCTTCAATCTTTCTTCGTAAGGAAGATTTAACTGCTATGTATTAATTTAGTCATTCTACGCTGAATGTTTTCTAACGAATTTATGTCCATTCTGTAATATGGAGACCAGAACTGAGCTGCGTAATCTAGGCGAGGCCTTACTAATGATGTATAAAGCTGTAATATAACCTCTGAACTTCTGTTGCTAACACTTCTTGATATAAATCCCAGTAATATATTTGCCTTATTACGTACGCTTAGGTATTGCTGTCTTGGTTTAAGGTTGCTGCTTACCATCACCCCCAAGTCCTTCTCGCAATCTGTATGGCTAAGTTCTACGTTATTTAACTTATAAGTGCTTGGGTTATGGACACTCCCGAGCTTCAGAACCTTTCATTTATCCACATTGAACTGCATCTGCCACTTTTCTGACCACGAATTAAGTTTGTCTAAATCTTCCTGAAGTTCTATGACATCTATGTTTGAATCAATTATCCTACCTATCTTCGTGTCGTCGGCAAATTTGCTCATATCACTAGTAATTCCCTAGTCAAGGTCATTGATATATATTATAAATAACACCGGGCCTAAGTCTGATCCCTGTGGAACACCACTTGTTACAAGTCCCCATTCGGATTTAACCCCATTTATGCATACTCTCTGCTTCCTATTGGTGAGCCATGACTCGATCCATGACAGCCCTTTTCCCCCAATGCCATGAGCTGCCACTTTCTTTAACAGTCTCTGGTACGGTACTCTATCAACAGCCTTAATAAAGTCTAAATAAACAATATCGAATTCTTTATCGTGATCAACAGCCTCAAAAGCTTTGGAAAAATAAACACATAAGCAGTATAATGTGATTCTTTATTGACAACGTTTCGCACACGCAGTGGGCTTTTTCGAGTCACAGACAGATCTACCTGGGAAAAGAGTAACATGAGTATTTATAAGATTTAGTCAAGTGGAGAATGCTGCATGTGACAGTCTTCAATGTAGTGTGATAGTTTAAAACCTTGTGTGACTTAAAGGACCTGCAGTGTTCCATTCTAGAGTTCTAGGTGGGATAGCGTTGAAGAAGTTTCTTGGCAATAGGTTCAGCTATGTTGTAGAAGCCGTTGTTCTGGTTGAAGTTGTTGGATATACAGATAAGTGATGATTCCAGGATTCTTCGGTATTGAGTGTTGTATGATGGATGTATGATAGTAGGGATAATTCAGTAACGGTCCCAGATTTTCGCTTAGCAGATTATAATGGACTTAGAGAACACTTATCAACTGTGGACTGGGGTGACGAAGAGAGGTATCAATATGACAGTTTTCTTAACACTATACAGGCTGCCCAAAGAACATTTATCCCGTATAAAGAAATTAGATCTAGTAGAAATGACCCAAAATGGATGAATAATAGGCTTAAGTATCTTTTAGAGCAGAAGAAAGGAATTTATAGGCGCATAAAAAGAGGTGAGGGTCATCTTATAAATCAGTATACTGACATTAAGAGGGACGTTAAAAAGGGAATAAGAAAAGCTAAACGGGACTATGAAATTAAAGTTGCTAGGGATTCAAAACTAACCCAAAAAGTTTTTTCCAGGTTTATAGAACAAAAGTTAGGGATAAGATAGGTCCTAATAACTTTGGGCATCTGGTAATTAGACAATATGAACTTGGGCTTTATTCTTACATGACAAGGAGAATCGGGATATGTCAGCCTCAGGAAGTACTATTTTAATAATTATTTTCTCTCGGTTTTCACACAGGAAGACATTAATAATATCCCAGTAATTAATTTTTACAGAGGCCCAGAAGAAGATAAATTATGTAATATCACAGTCACTAGCGAAATGGTTAGGAAACAACTAGACCGACTGAAGCAAAATAAATCGCCGGGTCCTGATGAGCTTTTTGCAAGGGTTCTTAAGGAATGCAAAATGGAACTCTGTGAACCATTATCTAACATTTTTAATTTATCTCTTCAAACAGGTGTAGTGTCTGATATGTGGAAGATGGCTAATGTAATTCCTATTTTTAAAGCAGGGGACAAGTCACTACCGTCAAATTACCGCCCAATAAGCCTGACCTCAATTGTAGGCAAATTACTAGAGTCAATTATAGCTGATATTATTAGAAGCCATCTAGATAACCATAATTTGATTAAAGATACTCAGCATGGATTCACGAGGGGCCGTTCCTGCCTATCTAATTTATTAACCTTCTTCACTAAAGCTTTTGAGGCTGTTGATCACGATAAAGAATTCGATATTGTTTATTTAGACTTTAGTAAGGCTTTTGATAGAGTACCGCACCAGAGACTGTTAAAGAAAGTGGCAGCTCATGGCATTGTGGGAAAAGTGTTGTCATGGATCGAGTCATGGCTCACCAATAGGAAGCAGAGAGTGTGCATAAATGGGGTTAAATCCGAATGGGGATTTGTAACAAGTGGTGTTCCACAGGGATCAGTCTTAGGCCCATTGTTATTTATAATATATATCAATGACCTTGACGAGGGAATTACTAGTGATATGAACAAATTCGCCGACGACACGAAGATAGGTAGGATAATTGATTCAAACATAGATGTCATAGAACTTCAGGAAGATTTAGACAAACTTAATTCGTGGTCAGAAAAGTGGCAGATGCAATTCAATGTAGATAAATGCAAGGTTCTGAAGCTCGGGAGTGTCCATAACCCAAGCACTTATAAGTTAAATAACGTAGAACTTAGCCATACACATTGCGAGAAGGACTTGGGGGTGATGATAAGCAGCAACCTTAAACCAAGACAGCAATGCCTAAGTGTACGTAATAAGGCAAATAGATTACTGGGATTTATATCAAGAAGTGTTAGCAACAGAAGTCCAGAGGTTATATTACAGCTTTATACATCATTAGTAAGGCCTCACCTAGATTACGCAGCTCAGTTTTGGTCTCCATATTACAGAATGGACATAAATTCGTTAGAAAACATTCAGCGTAGAATGACCCTTAAATTACATTCACTTGTAAGACGTAGAATGAGGGGAGACATGATCGAGGTATACAAGTGGAAAATGGGTATTAACAAAGGGGATATAAATAAGGTCTTAAGGATATCTCTCCAAGAAAGAACCCGCAATAATGGATTCAAGTTAGATAAGTTTAGATTTAGAAAGGATATAGGAAAGTATTGGTTTGGAAATAGGGTAGTTGATGAGTGGAACAGTCTGCCTAGTAGGGTTATTGAAGCTAGGACCTTGGGTAGTTTCAAATTTAGGTTGGATAAATTCATGAGTGAGAGGGGTTGGATTTGAGTGGGACTCGCGCATGAGTGGGTAGAATTGTCAAAGCTTGTTTCTTGGGTGGCATTGAGAATTGGGTTGAGCAAATATTCTGTTAGTGGGACGGATTGTGAAGGACCTGCCTAGTATGGGCCAACAGGCCTGCTGCAGTGTTCCTCCTTTCTTATGTTCTTATGTTCTTATGTTGTCTTCTCTGGCGATGAGTCTTGCGTTTCTGTAGTTGATTAAATGGTTGTGTAAATTTCGGTGTTGAACACAGGCATTTCTTGAGTCGTCAGATCTGCCTGCGTACTGGTGTTCTGAAATGCGTGTTTAGAGGTCTCTGAATGTTTCGCCGACGTATAATTTGCTGCAGTCATTACAAGGAATTGTGTATACCACTGCAGTGGATTGAAGCTTGTCCTGTCTGTTACTGGTAATGTCCTTGATGGTGGTGGATGTGGAGGTAGATACTCGGAATGAGGTATTGGAAAAAATGTTGGAAACGTGTTTGGTAATGGAGTTGGTGGGGAGGACTATGTATCTTTTCTCGGCAGTATCTTCTCTGGGTGTGTTGAAGATGTTTAATGCCCGTCGTCTACAGTCTCTAATGAAGTGATGAGGATAGCGAAGTTTAGAAAAAACTTGTTCAATAAGGGAGAATTCTTCCTCAAGGAACTCACTGCTGCAGATTCTGAGTGCGCGCACGAAAAAGCCTATAATTACACCACGTTTAATCTTGGTGTCGTGGTGAGAGTAGAAGTGGAGAAGATCGTGTTGGTTGGTAGGTTTTCGATAGACTTTGAAACGAAGTTCATGGTCAGCTTTGCAGAAAAGAACATCAAGGAATGGAAGGGAGTTGTCGACTTCTTCTTCTAGTGTGAACTGGATTGATGGCTCAACCTGGTTGAGCTTGTGTTGGAGAGGTTGAACGTTGAAACGTCTGGGAGTAATGAAGAGAATGTCGTCAACATAACGGAGCCACGTGACAGTAGAGGGAATAATAGTGGAAAAACGCTCGGCTTCCAGATGTTCCATATATAAGTTTGCAAGGACGGCACTAAGTGGCGATCCCATGGGTAGTCCAAAAGTTTGCTGAAAAAGTTGATTTTCGAAAGAAAAACATGTAAAGTCCACACATAATTCAACAAGGTCCTTCAGTGCCCTGGTGATGGACCAGGTGCTTCGGCTCCTTCAGTGCCCTGGTGATGGACCAGGTGCTTCGGCTCCTTCAGTGCCCTGGTGATGGACCAGGTGCTTCGGCTCCTTCAGTGCCCTGGTGATGGACCGGGTGCTTCGGCTCCTTCAGTGCCCTGGTGATGGACCAGGTGCTTCGGCTCCTTCAGTGCCCTGGTGATGGACCATTTGCTTCGGCTCCTTCAGTGCCCTGGTGATGGACCAGGTGCTTCGGTTCCTTCAGTGCCCTGGTGATGGACCGGGTGCTTCGGCTCCTTCAGTGCCCTGGTGATGGACCAGGTGCTTCGGCTCCTTCAGTGCCCTGGTGATGGACCAGGTGCTTCGGTTCCTTCAGTGCCCTGGTGATGGACCGGGTGCTTCGGCTCCTTCAGTGCCCTGGTGATGGACCAGGTGCTTCGGTTCCTTCAGTGCCCTGGTGATGGACCGGGTGCTTCGGCTCCTTCAGTGCCCTGGTGATGGACCAGGTGCTTCGGCTCCTTCAGTGCCCTGGTGATGGACCAGGTGCTTCGGCTCCTTCAGTGCCCTGGTGATGGACCGGGTGCTTCGGCTCCTTCAGTGCCCTGGTGATGGACCAGGGCTTTGGCTCCTTACATGCCCTGGTGATGGACCAGGTGCTTCGGCTCCTTACATGCCCTGGTGATGGACCGGGTGCTTCAGCTCCTTCAGTTCGCTCTTTGGTAGTGCCCTGATTATCGGAGCTTGTTCCATGGATGGAGTAGAAGTTGGGTTGGAAAGGTGTTTTTGTTTGTGGGATTGGTTTAGGGTTTGAGGGGAACCTGCCTAGTGTGGGCCGGTTGGCCTGCTGCAGTGTTACTTCCTTCTGTAATCTTATGAGAGAGGGGTTAGATCTGAGCGGGACTTGGAGGGTTGTGAAGGTTGCTTGGGTGCCGCTGGGGATGGGATGGGCAAATATTTTTGTTGGTGGGTTGGTTTTGACATGGACCTGCCTAGTATGGGCCAGTAGACCTGTTGCAGTGTTCCTCCTTTCTTATGTTCTTATGTTCTTATGTTCTTATGAAATCGCTGGCTGGAAGAGGAAGACCAAGTGAGTCGTCAATTTTCCTGCGCAAGAGATCAATAGCTTGTGTAGTAGGTACTTTGGTGAATAGGGATGTTATATAAAGGCTTGAGAGTTTCTTGTTCCTGATGTTGCGAATGCGAAGAAGTTTAATAAATTAGATAGGCAGGAACGGCCCCTCGTAAATCCATGCTATCATTAATCAAATTATGGATATATAGATGGCTTCTAATAATATCAGCTATAATTGACTAGTAATTTGCCTACAATTGAGGTGAGGCTTATTGGGCGGTAATTTGACGGTAGTGACTTGTCCCCTGCTTTAAAAATAGGAATTACATTAGCTATCTTCCACATATCAGACACTACACCTGTTTGAAAAGATAAATTAAAAATGTTAGATAATGGTTCACAGAGTTCCATTTTGCATTTCTTAAGAACCCTTGCAAAAAGCTCATCAGGACCCGGCGATTTATTTTGTTTCAGTCGGTCTAGTTGTTTCATAACCATTTCGCTAGTGACTGTGATATTACATAATTTATCTTCTTCTGGGCCTCTGTAAAAATTAATGACTGGGATATTATTAGTGTCTTCCTGTGTGAAAACCGAGAGAAAATAATTATTAAAAATAGAGCACATATCATTCTCCTTGTCAGTAAGATGCCCAGAGTTATTTTTAAGGGGACCTATCTTATCCCTAACTTTTGTTCTATAAACCTGGAAAAAACTTTTTAGGTTAGTTTTTGAATCCCTAGCAACTTTAATTTCATAGTCCCGTTTAGCTTTTCTTATCCCCTTTTTTAATGTCCCTCTTAATGTCAGTATACTGATTTATAAGATGACCCTTACCTCTTTTTATGCGCCTATAAATTCCTTTCTTCTGCCCTAAAAGATACTTGAGCCTATTATTCATCCATTTTGGGGCATTTCACCTTGATCTAATTTCTTTATACGGGATAAATGTTCTTTGGGCAGCCTGTATAGTGTTAAGAAAACTGTCATATTGATACCTCTCTTCGTTACCCCAGTCCACAGTTGATAAGTGTTCTCTAAGTCCATTATAATCTGCTAAGCGAAAATCACGGACCGTTATGTGTTTATTTTTCCAAATTTTATACTTAAAATCATTGTTATTCTTAATAATTATTTAAAATTAAAAAAAAAAAACAATGATTTAAAATTTAAAATTTATAGAAAATCTACAAATAACTGTTCCTATGTACACTATTATTCTTTACATCAAGATAGAGTTAAACTGTCCGTTTTCCCATCAACGTTATGTAGAGCTTTACGTATTTGTAGTTCAGAGTTCATAGAAGAAGAAATCTCCAAAATTTTTGAAATAGCTAATGATCTAAAATACCCAAAAAATCGTATTTGATAAATCCTTTTAAATACCTAGAAATAGTTTTTACAATCCAAAAATAGACAACAAACCTTACTCAACTAAAAATATGTTGGTTCTCCCTTACCATGAAAACTTGGTTGATATCCCTTCCCTTCTTAAGACTTTTAATATCAAAGTTGTATTTAAAAATCTTGATACAGTAAAAAAGCTTTTGATAAAAAATTCCCCCCCCCCAAATTGTTGATGTTTTGTTTTTTTATAGTTCCTTGATAATGTGAGAAGTCACATTATCAACTACCCTACTACCCTCATCAACTACCCTATTTCCAAACCAATACTTTCCTATATCCTTTCTAAATCTAAACGTATCTAATTTGAATCCATTATTGCGGGTTCTCTCTTGGTGAGATATTCTCAAGACCTTATTCATATCCCCTTTGTTAATACCCATTTTCCACTTGTATACCTCGATCATGTCTCCTCTCGTTCTTCGTCTTACAAGTGAATATAATTTTAGGGTCTTCAATCTTTCTTCATACGGAAGATTTCTAATGCTATGTATTAATTTAGTTATTCTACGCTGAATGTTTTCTAACGAATTAATATCCATTTATATATATATATATATATATATATATATATATATATATATATGTATATATATATATATATATATGTCGTGCCGATTAGGTAAAACTTGCGATTTTGGCTTAAATAGCAATGCTCCTCTTGCCATATAAGACAATCGAAAATTTGTGTATGCAATAATTTCGCCAAAATCATTCTGAACCTAACGAAAAAAATATATTTCATTGTGTTTGTTTATTATTAAATTAATGTTAACGTATCTAAAATATATTTAGTTGGGTTAGGCTAAATTAAATTGCGCTTGTTGTAATAAGGTTAGGTAGGTTTTCAAAGTTTCTCTTGGTACAAAATTATAAATTCTTACATTAACATAAATGAAAAAAATATATCTTTAAACGTATAAGAGAAATTTTTAGAAAGGACTTAATTTTAGATGAGTTCTTGCTAATTGACCAGTTTTACCTAATCGGACGACATATATATATATATATATATATATATATATATATATATATATATATATATATATATATATCGTGCCGATTAGGTAAAACTTGCTATTTTGGCTTAAATAGCAACGTTCTTCTTGCCATATAAGACAAGCGAAAATTTGTGTATGCAATAATTTCGCAAAAATCATTCTGAACCTAACAAAAAAAATATATTTCATTGTGTTTGTTTATTATTAAATTATTGTAAACGTAACTAAAATATATTTAGTTGGGTTAGGCTAAATTAAATTGCGCTTGTTATAATAAGGTTAGGTAGGTTTTCTTAGTTTCTTATGGTACAAAATTATAAATTTTTACATTAACATAATTGAAAAAATATATTTTTAAATGTATAAGAGAAAATTTTAGAAAGGACTTAATTTTAAATGAGTTCTTGCTAATTGACCAGTTTTACCTAATCGGCACGACATATATATATATATATATATATATATATATATATATATATATATATATATATATATATATATATATATATATATATATATATATATATATAAATGTGTGTGTATTTCTGTATCCACTTATAGAAGTTATTTCCACTATGACCTTCAGGAGGAAATTAAATATTCATTACAAAAATCTATGAACTATAAAGAAGGGAGACAACGTTTTCTTCTATACAAACAACGTTCAGATAACAATGAGAGTAAATCATTGTGAAACTGAGGCCACGAGAGGAGACTCTGAGAGTGCTGGACCGGAAAGTATTGTTCTGATTTTAAGATTAAAAACTGGAAGTTAAGAGCGAGAGAAAGGAAGGAAAGAGATCTTGTCGAGGAGTTGTGAGGACACTGATAATGGGACAAGGCGAACGAGAGCTCTTGTCTGGAAAGTGTTGCTCTCATATTGACACTTTCAACAATGAAGGAAAAAGCCAATAACTTTTCCTTCCTGAAAGTTAGGACAGTGGAAGAGTAGGGTGAGAGCATTGTCCTAGAACGGTCATTCGAGAAATGAACCTTTGCCATCACAAGGAAGGGGGAGGGGGTGAGTGCTTCGGTGCTACATAAGGGCTTTTGATGCAAGAATTTTTGAACTATAATTCCCGTCCTTGGGGAAAACCTGATTACTGCCCATTCACGAGAAACTCTATGACTTAAAATAAGAACATAAGAAAGGAGGAACACTGCAGCAGGCCTGTTGGCCCATACTAGGCAGGTCCTTCACATTCCATCCCACTAACAAGATATTTTTAGATGAAGGGTTCAGAGAACCGACAAGTTATAAATTAGACAAATATGCAACACTTGGGTATCTTTATTGAGGAAACGTTTCGCCACACAGTGGCTTCATCAGTCCAATACAAAGTAGAAAGTTGTGAGGAGATGGACTGAACACATCGACTCCAGGCCGAGGGACTGATTACCTCAAACTCCTACTCTCCTCACACCTTTCTACTTTGTATTGGACTGATGAAGCCACTGTGTGGCGAAACGTTTCCTCAATAAAGATACCCAAGTGTTGCATATGTGTCTAATTTATAACTTGTCGGTTCTCTGAACCATTCATCTACATCCTGTCTGACACAGCAACATCTTGGGATCTTGATACAAACGAATTCTTCAACACTTGTCCAACCTTTGGACGAAGACCTACTTCGACTAGTGGATGGTACCACTATGACCCCGCCTCCTGCTGTTTCTCTTCACCTGACTACTGTATATAAGCCACCTCTACGGACATGTGCTGTACTTTCTACAAGATTGATGGACTGAACACATCGACTCCAGGCCGAGGGACTGATTACCTAAAACTCCTCCTCTCCTTACACCTTTCTACTTTGTATTGGACTGATGAAGCCACTGTGTGGCGAAACGTTTCCTCAATAAAGATACCCAAGTGTTGCATATGTGTCTAATTTATAATGATGTATAAAGCTGTAATATAACCTCTGGACTTCTGTTGCTAACACTTCTTGATATAAATCCCAGTAATCTATTTGCCTTATTACTTACGCTTAGGCATTGCTGGCTTGGTTTAAGGTTGCTGGTTACCATCACCCCCAAGTCCTTCTCGCAATCTGTATGGCTAAGTTCTACGTTATTTAACTTATAAGTGCTTGGGTTATGGACACTCCCGAGCTTCAGAACCTTGCATTTATCTACATTGAACTGCATCTGCCACTCTTTTGACCACGAATTAAGTTTGTCTAAACCTTCCTGAAATGGGGTCAAATCTGAATGGGGATTAGTCACTAGTGGCGTTCCACAAGGATCAGTTTTAGGTCCATTGTTGTTCATAATTTACATAAATGACCTTGATGAAGGAATTGCAAGTGACATGAGTAAATTTGCTGATGATACAAAAATAGGCCGTATGATTCATTCTGAGGAGGATACCAGTGAACTCCAGGAGGATCTGGACAAATTAATGTCTTGGTCTGAAAAGTGGAAGATGAAGTTCAATGTGGACAAGTGTAAGGTACTAGTCCTTCGTAATGAAAATATCCCTCGAATTTATAAACTAGGTGAAGTAGAGCTTGATCATACAGAATGTGAAAAAGACTTGGGAGTCATTGTAAGCAAAAATCTAATGCCAAGACAGATTACTAGGATTTATTTCAAGAAGTATAAGCAACAGAAGTCCAAAAGTTATTTTACAGCTCTATACATCACTAGTGAGACCTTATTTGGATTATGCAGCTCAGTTTTGGTCTGGAAATAAATGGTATAAAATACCGACACAATGGAAAAATAAAAACATAAGCAGTATAAAGTGATCCTTTATTGACAACTTTTCGCCCACGCAGTGGGCTTTATCGAGTCACAGACAGATCTACCTGGAAAAATAGTAACATGAGTATTTATAAGCTTTAGTCAGGTGGAGAATGCTGGGTCAGGTGGAGAATGCTGCATGTGACAGTCTTCAAAGTAGTGTGATAGTTTAAAACCTTGTGTGACTTAAAGGACCTGCAGTGTTCCATTCTTGAGTTCTACGTGGGATAGCGATGAAGAAGTTTCTTGGCAATAGGTTCAGCTATGTTGTAGAAGCCGTTGTTTTGGTTGAAGTTGTTGGATATGCAGATAAGTGATGATTCTAGGATTCTTCGGTATTGAGTGTTGTCTTCTCTGGCGATGAGTCTTGCGTTTCTGTAGTTGATTAAATGGTTGTGTGAATTTCTGTGTTGAACACAGGCATTCCTTGAGTCGTCAGATCTGCCTGCGTACTGGTGTTCTGAAATGCGTGTTTGGAGAAGAATGTTCCCTCATTGAACAAGTTTTTTCCAAACTTCACTATCCTCGTCACTTCATTAGAGACTGCAGACGACGGGCATTAAATATCTGCAACACACCCAGAGAAGACACTGCTGAGAAGAGATACATAGTCCTCCCCACCAACTCCATTTCCAAACACGTTTCCAACATTTTTTCCAATACCTCATTCCAGGTATCCACCTCCACATCCACCACCATCAAGGACATTACCAGTAACAGACAGGACAAGCTTCAATCCACTGCAGGGGTATACACAATCCCTTGTAATGGCTGCAGCAAATTATACGTCGGCGAAACATCCAGAGAGACCTCCAAACACGCATTTCAGAACACCAGTACGCAAGCAGATCTGACGACTTAAGGAATGCCTGTGTTCAACAAAGAAATTCACACAACCATTTAATCAACTACAGAAACGCAAGACTCATCGCCAGAGAAGACAACACTCAATACCGAATAATCCTAGAATCATCATTTATCTGCATATTCAACAACTTCAAAGAGAACAACGGCTTCTACAACATAGCTGAACCTATTGCCAAGAAACTTCTTCATCGCTATCCCATATAGAACTCAAGAATGGAACACTGCATATCCTTTAAGTCACACAAGGTTTTAAACTATCACACTACTTTGAAGACTGTCACATGCAGCATTCTCCACCTGACCAGCATTCTCCACCTGACTAAATCTTATAAATACTCATGTTACTCTTTTTCCAGGTAGATCTGTCTGTGACTCGATAAAGCCCACTGCGTAGGCGAAACGTTGTCAATAAAGGATCACATTATACTGCTTATGTGTTTATTTTTCCAGTTTTGGTCTCCTTACTACAGGATGAATATAGATTCATTGGAGAACATACAATGAAGAATGACTAAAATGATTTACAGTATAAGAAATCTCCCGTATGAAGATAGACTTAGAGAGTTGAATCTCCATTCTCTGGAGAGACGTAGAATGAGGGGAGATATCATCGAGGTGTACAAGTGGATGATGGGCATAAACAAAGGAGATATTAATAAAATACTGAGGATATCGAACCAAGTAAGAACCAGAAATAACGGATTTAAATTGGATAAATTTAGATTTAGAAAGGACATAGGCAAGTACTGGTTTTCGAACAGAGTTGTAGATGCGTGGAACAATATAAGAACATAAGAACATAAGAACATAAGAAAGGAGGAACACTGCAACAGGCCTACTGGCCATTACTTGGCAGGTCCATGTCAAAAGCAATCCACCAATAAAAATATTTGTCCATCCCATCCCCATCACCATCCAAGCAACAAGCCCCGACAATCCCCCCCCCTTCCCCCGACTATTGTGCAAGTCCCGTTTAAATCCAACCCTTCTCACTCACAAGAACACAGAAATAAGGAACACTGTAGCAAGCCAACTGGTCCATACTAGGTAGGTCCCCCTAAAACCCAAAACCAATCCTCCAAACAAAAACTCCTACCAAACCCACCTACTCCATCCAAGGAATATGCTTTGATAATCAGGGCACTATAAAATAGGGTACTGAAGGAGCTGAAGCACCTGGTCCACCAAAAGAGCATCAAAGGAGCTGAAGCACCTGGTTCATCACTAGGGCACTGAAAGAGCCGAAGCACATGATCCATCACCAGGGTACTGAGGAAGCCGAAGCATCTGGTCCATCACCAAGGCACTGAATGAGCCTAAGCACCTGGTCCATCACCAGGGCACTGAGTGAGCCAAAGCACCTGGTCCATCACCAGGGCACTGAATGAGCCTAAGCACCTGGTCCATCACCAGGGCACTGAATGAGCCAAAGCACCTGGTCCATCACCAGGGCACTGAGGGAGCCAAAGCACCTGGTCCATAACCAGGGCACTGAAGGAGCAGAATCACCTGGTCCATCACCAGGCCGTTAAAGGAGCAGAATCACCTGGTCCATCACCAGGGCATTGAGGGAGCCGAAGCGCCTGGTCCATCACCAAGGCACCGAGGGAGCTGATAAAATATCTACATAATACTCCAACTTACCATTTCCTCCCTAGAAACACAATAAGATGTTACTTGTAAAGAAATATGCGTCTAGATATTCCGAGTAGGGTGATCGAGGCTAGGACCTTGGGTGGCTTTAAAAGAGATTGGACAAATATATGAGTGGGAGGGGCTGGGTTTGATTAGTGTCGTGAGTACGGGAGTAAATTCTTAGGTAGTGGTGGTTTTGATAAGGACTTGCCTTGTTTGGGCCAGTAGGCCTTCTACAGTGTTCCTCCATTCTTATGTTCTTAAGTTCTATGACATCTATGTTTGAATCAATTATCCTACCTATCTTCGTGTAGTTGGCGAATTTGCTCATATCACTAGTAATTCCCTCGTCAAGGTCATTGATATATATATTATAAATAACAACGGGCCCAAGACTGATCCCTGTGGAACACCACTTGTTACAAGTCCTCACTCGGATTTAACCCCATTTATGCACACTCTCTGCTTCCTATTGGTGAGCCATGACTCGATCCAATGCCATGAGCTGCCACTTTATTTAACAGTCTCTGGTGCGGTACTCTATCAAAAGCCTTACTAAAATCTAAATAAACAATATCGAATTCTTTATCGTGATCAACAGCCTCAAAAGCTTTACTGAAGAAGGTTAATAAATTAGATAGGCAGGAACGGCCTCTCATGAATCCATGCTGAGTATCATTAATCAAATTATGGTTATCTAGATGGCTTCTTATAATATCAGCTATAATTGACTCTAGTAATTTGCCTACAATTGAGGTCAGGCTTATTGGGCGGTAATTTGACGGTAGTGACTTGTCCCCTGCTTTAAAAATAGGAATTACATTGGCCATCTTCCACATATCAGACACTACACCTGTTTGAAGAGATAGATTAAAAATGTTAGTTAATGGTTCACAGAGTTCCATTTTGCATTCCTTAAGAACCCTTGCAAAAAGCTCATCAGGACCTGGCGATTTATTTTGTTTCAGTCGGTCTACTTGTTTCATTACCATTTCACTAGTGACTGTGATATTACATAATTTATCTTGTAGATAAATGGTTCAGAGAACCGACAAGTTGTTAAATTAGACACATATGCAACACTTGGGTATCTTTATTGTGGAAACGTTTCGCCACACAGTGGCTTCATCAGTCCAATACAAAGTAGAAAGGTATAAGGAGAGGAGGAGTTTGAGGTTATCAGTCCCTCGGCCTGGAGTCGATGTGTTCAGTCCATCAATCTTGTTGGAAGTGTAGCAAACGGCCGTAGAGATGGCTTATATGCTGTAATCAGGTGAGATGCAGCAGTAGGAGGCAGGTCATAGTGGTATCAACCACTAGTCGAAGTAAGTCCTTGTCCAAAGGTTTGGACAAATGTTGAAGAATCCCTTTGTATCAAGAACCCAATAAGTTGCTGTGTCAGACAGGATGTAGATAAATGGTTCAGAGAACCGACAAGTTGTTAAATTAGACACATATGCAACACTTGGGTATCTTTATTGTGAAACGTTTCGCCACACAGTGGCTTCATCAGTCAATACAAAGTAGAAAGGTATAAGGAGAGGAGGAGTTTGAGGTTATCAGTCCCTCGGCCTGGAGTCGATGTGTTCAGTCCATCAATCTTGTTGGAAGTGTAGCAAACGGCCGTAGAGATGGCTTATATGCTGTAATCAGGTGAGATGCAGCAGTAGGAGGCAGGTCATAGTGGTATCAACCACTAGTCGAAGTAAGTCCTTGTCCCAAAGGTTTGGACAAATGTTGAAGAATCCTTTGTATCAAGAACCCAATAAGTTGCTGTGTCAGACAGGATGTAGATAAATGGTTCAGAGAACCGACAAGTTGTTAAATTAGACACATATGCAACACTTGGGTATCTTTATTGTGGAAACGTTTCGCCACACAGTGGCTTCATCAGTCAATACAAAGTAGAAGGTATAAGGAGAGGAGGAGTTTGAGGTTATCAGTCCCTCGGCCTGGAGTCGATGTGTTCAGTCCATCAATCTTGTTGGAAGTGTAGCAAACGGCCGTAGAGATGGCTTATATGCTGTAATCAGGTGAGATGCAGCAGTAGGAGGCAGGTCATAGTGGTATCAACCACTAGTCGAAGTAAGTCCTTGTCCAAAAGGGTTTTGGGCAAGGGATTCTTCAACATTTGTCCAAACCTTTGGACAAGGACTTACTTCGACTAGTGGTTGATACCACTTGACCTGCCTCCTACTGCTGCATCTCACTGTTACAGCATATAAGCCATCTCTACGCCGTTTGCTACACTTCCAACAGATGATGGATGACACATCGACTCCAGGCCGAGGGACTGATAACCTCAAACTCCTCTCTCCTTATACCTTCTACTTTGTATTGACTGATGAAGCCACTGTGTGGCAAACTTTCCACAATAAAGATACCCAAGTGTTGCATATGTGTCTAATTTAACAACTGTCGGTTCTCTGAACCATTTATCACATCTGTCTGACAAGCAACTATTGGGTTCTTGATACAAAGGGATTCTTCAACATTTGTCCAAACCTTGGACAAGGACTTACTCGACTAGTGGTTGATACCACTATGACCTGCCTCCTACTGCTGCATCTCACCTGATTACAGCATATAAGCCATCTCTACGGCCGTTTGCTACACTTCCAACAAGATTGATGGACTGAACACATCGACTCCAGGCCGAGGACTGAACCTCAAACTCCTCTTCCTTTACCTTTCTACTTTGTATTGACTGATGAAGCCACTGTGTGGCGAAACTTTCCACAATAAAGATACCCAAGTGTTGCATATGTGTCTAATTTAACAACTTGTCGGTTCTCTGAACCATTTATCTACATCCTGTCTGACACAGCAACTTATTGGGTTCTTGATACAAAGGGATTCTTCAACATTTGTCCAAACCTTTGGACAAGGACTTATTTCGACTAGTGGTTGATACCACTATGACCTGCCTCTACTGCTGCATCTCACCTGATTACAGCATATAAGCCATCTCTACGGCCGTTGCACACTTCCAACAAGATTGATGGACTGAACACATCGACTCCAGGCCGAGGGACTGATAACCTCAAACTCCTCCTCTCCTTATACCTTCTACTTTGTATTGACTGATGAAGCCACTGTGTGGCGAAACGTTTCCACAATAAAGATACCCAAGTGTTGCATATGTGTCTAATTTAACATAATTTATCTTCTTCAGGGCCACTATACAAATTAATTACTGGTATATTATTGGTGTCTTCCAGTGTGAAAACCGAGAGAAAATAATTATTAAAAATAGAGCACATATTCTTTTTGTCAGTAAGATGCCCAGAGTTATTTTTAAGGGGACCTATCTTATCTCTAACTTTTGTTCTATGAACCTGGAAAGAACTTTTGGGGTTAGTTTTTTAATCACTAGCAACTTTAATTTCATAGTCCCGTTTATCTTTTCTTATCCCCTTTTTTACGTCCCTCTTACTGTCAGTATACTGATTTATAAGATGACCCTCACCTCCTTTTATGCGCCTATAAATTCCTTTCTTCTGCCCTAAAAGATATTTGAGCCTATTATTCATCCATTTTGGGTCATTTCTACTTTATCTAATTTCTTTATACGGGATAAATGTTTTTTGGGCAGCCTGTACAGTGTTAAGAAAGCTGTCATATTGATAGCTCTCTTCGTTACCCCAGTCCACAGATGATATGTGTTCTCTAAGCCCATTGTAATCAGCTAAGAGAATACTGGGACAGTTACTGAATTATCCCTACTATCATACATCCATTCAATGCTAAAGGTAATTGATTTGTGGTCGCTTGTGCCGAGTTCCTCTGTTATTTCTAAATTATTAACAAGGGTTTCCTTGTTTGTCAGAACCAAATCAAGTAGGTTATTTCCCCTTGTAGGTTCTGTCACAAACTGCTTCAAAAAACAATCCTGAACTACTTCTAAAAAGTAGTTAGATTCTAAATTCCCTGTCAAGAAATTCCAATCAATCTGACTAAAGTTAAAGTCCCCTAGAATTACTACGTTATCGTGCCTTGTGGCCTTAACAATTTCCTCCCAAAGTAGTCTCCCTTGTTCTCTAAGTTTGGAGGACGGTATATCACGCCTAAAATCAATTTTTCACACACCTCTGAAAATTCTATCCAGATAGACTCTGTATGTGCTGGTCTTGTCCAGAGCCTTCAACCATCCTATGAGGAATTGGTCTTGTCCAGGGCTCTCAAGCATCCCAGAAGGAGCTGGTCTTAACCAGTGGCCACATCCATGCCAGGAGAAGCTGGTCTTGTCCAGGGGCCACAACCATTAAAGAAGAAATTGTTTTTTGCCATGGGCTACAACCATTCCAGGAGGAGTAGGATGTTCTTTCGCAAGAGAGCCAGTGTTCCAGGAAAAAGAGAAGCCATCAACAGAAACCAGCAGCCATTCTGTCCGGACGAAGTTAATAATACACTTATAACAGTGTTCTTGTTATTGCGAATGATCTTCGAATTTTTTACGTTGCTGCTACTGGTAGCGCTTTTGTCATCTTAGTAATAGTAATAGTTTATTTGGACATGATACAAAAAATTACAATGGGTTATGAGATGTTAGGAGGTGTACATGCCAAAAGCCCCTAATATGCAGGGCATTTTGGGCAGACTTAAAATTAACTTAAAACTAATTGGTAAGAATTTTAGAAAATAGTTTACAATATAAGTATAGTTGAGTATTTAAGCTATGAAATTTGAACATAATTTGAACATGACATTTTTGAAACAATAGTTTTATACTTTTGGATCGTTTACAGTTTTATATGTCTATATAATAGAATTATTAAATCAGATTAAACAAATTAATTCAATAATTTGTTTGTTTTTGCAATAACAGTTTATATGGTCATTAGATGAGTTACAAGGAGCACAAGGGCACATGAGGATGGATTTCTTTATATTAGGTGGTTTATACATTATAAGATATAAGTTGGCATATACATTATGAGGTATAAGTTTCAACATTTGTAGTAGATTATGTTTGATTAATTATTTTTCTTTGAGCAATTTTGTAGGGGGTTTTGAGGCTAGGGAAGTAACACAGTGAATAATGTTATTTTGAGGCAGTGTAAAGTTACTTAATAACTTTGTACGTAATGTAAAGTAGTGGGTATTTAGTTTTGGGCGAGTAGGTGTTTTTTTAGCAGAGTTTTGAACTGATTTACAGATCGGGTTTCTTTGGTAATCATAGGTAATAAATTCCAAATTTTTGGGCCTTTAATGTGCATTGCGTTTTTGCATAGTGTGAGGTGGACGCGGGGAACATGAAGAGTGATGTGTGCCTTGTGTTATGTTCATGTGTCCTGTTAAGGTTGGTTAGGAGAATTTTAAGTTGTTGGTTAATATTTGAGTTTAGTGTTTTATGTATGTAATAGGCACTGTAAAAAGTATGGATGTCTTGTATGGGGAGTAAGTTCAGACTTCTGAATATAGGTGGAGTATGTTGTCTAGAGTGGGAATTTGTTATCATTCGAACTGCAGCCTTTTGTTGTGCTATTAATGGTTTGAGGTGATTTATTGTTGTTGAGCCCCATGCACAGATTCCATAGGTGAGACAGGGGTAAATGAGTGAGTGATAAAGGGAAAGAAGAGCTGCTTGTGGAACATAGTACTTTATCTTGGATAGTATTCCTACGGTCTTTGAGACTTTCTTGGAAATTTGTTGTATGTCTTAAAATTGTTTTTAATATTAGTGCCATGTTTTGAAAATTGTTGTTACTGTTGGTGGCTCTGCAATTTTTGGAACTTATTGGTTTTCTTATGTTATTTTAAAATTGTAATAATATTGGTAGAATTACCGACAATGATGTTAGTAAAGGCATTGCAACTAATGTGACATTTATTGTGGCAACTTTCAGCTCTCCAGGAGCTTTCTCAAGCGACAAGCGATAAATGGACATAGTTGGTATATATACTGTCAGGTGAGGTGAAAACACTAGTGGTGTTAAAATAGTAGTGATATAGTAGTTAGTAGTAGTAGTAGTAGTATGAGTAATACAATGGTAGTACAATCAATATGCACGTGAGTAAGGTGATAAAACAAATACTTGGGTAGTATAACAATAGGTTAGACAAATATTTCTGCTGGAGGTTGAAATATAAAGGCCAGTAGAGTGTTCCACATCTACGATGTGCTAAACTAACAGGAGAGACTATGGATGGTAGGGTTTACTGTTTTCAGGAGGATTCTTGCTAAGACTTCAGAGATGGTGAACTGCTTTGTTTGTTTAATTGTGTTAGAAACTGAGATAAGTGCTGATTCAAGCATTTTGACTACGGAAATTAGTTTCTTTGATTACTAGTCGGGCGTCTTTGAATTTCATGAATTTCATGAAATTCCAACAATCATCTCATGAAATTCAAAGACGCCCGACTAGTAATCAAAGAAACTAATTTCCGTAGTCGAAAATGCCTTGAATCAGCACTTATCTCTGTTTCTAACACAATTAAACAAAACAAAGGCAGCTTCACCATCTCTGAAGTCTTAGCAAGAATCTCCTGAAAACAGTAAACCCTACCATCACATAGTTCTCCTGTTAGTTTAGCACATCGTAGATGTGGAACACTCTACTGGCCTTTTATATTTCAACCTCCAGCAGAAATATTTGTCTAACCTATTGTTATACTACCCAAGTATTTGTTTTATCACCTTTACTCACGTGCATATTGATTGTACTACCTTATTGTATTACTTACTACTACTACTACTACTACTAATACTACTTATATCACTACTATTTCTAACACCACTAGTGTTTTCACCTCACCTTGACAGTATATATATACCAACTATGTCCATTTATCGCTTGTAACGGCTTGAGAAAGCTCCTGGAGAGCGAAACGTTGCCACAATAAAATGTCACATTAGTTGCAATTGTGTCCTTTTACTTAACATATTTTAAAATTGTTTATTGATACTGTTGTCGTTATCACAGTTTTAGTTATTTTAGTTATTATTGTTTTTTTTATTGTTGCCGATTTTATTAATAGTTAGTGGTGTTAATATTTTTAATGCTGTTGTTTTTGTTAGTGATGCAGTTACCGTTTTCGTTGTTATAATTGTTAGTGTTAGTGTGTTTGTTAGTGCTATTATTGGATTGGTTATGTTGTAATTGTTATTAGTGATGTTGTCCGTATTAACACTGTAGATATTGTGGCTGCTGTTAGAGTTAGTGCTGTTGTTACTGTTATTTTTTTGCTGCTTTCACGTTTAATATCCCCATAAACAACGGTGATGTTGTACTGTTAATGGGAACGTCAAGAGAGAAGTTAGGTGTCCTGCTTACCCAAGGAGGAGACTGATGTGTTGTTAGATCCCTGCCTTCAAGGAGGAGATTTGGGTGTTGCTAGATCCCTGCCTTCAAAGAGGAGGAGAAGGCTGATGTGTTTCTAGATCCCTGCCTTCAAGGGGGAGAAGGTTGATGTGTTGCTTCAGTTCCTGATCATCCATCAGGACTGTAGTCTTTGGTCCAAGACCGGTAGCTCTAAGCCCTTCACTTGAGGTCTGGAGGTACTGTTATTCAAGGTAATAGGTTGTCGTCCGATAACTTTCCACAGTTTCTCAGGTCAAAGGCACTTATTATGTAAACGTTTCGCTCACTCTGCATTGACAAAGTTTTAAGTGAGCGAAAATTTCTATAATAAATATCCAGATGCCTCGCTTGGGTCTCATTTAAAGGCTTCAATTTTCTTTGTTTTAGGTTTGTTGGGGTTGGTCTCCAGCAGCCACTTGCAGGACTAATCCTGAAACATGTTCGAGTGCTTTTGAAGTGTCCCCACCAGGGTATCCTGCATCTGATGTGTATCATCAGCAAACTTCTGTCTGTAGGACCCGATTCCCTGTTACAAAATCGTTTACATCACTGATTCGTAATCTCACTTTGACTGTGTGTGAATGTACTCACCTATTTGTACTCACCTATTTGTGGTTGCAGGGGTCGAGTCATAGCTCCTGGCCCCGCCTCTTCACTGATTGCTACTAGGTCCTCTCTCTTTCTGCTCCATGAGCTTTATCAAACCTCGTCTTAAAACTATGTATGGTTCCTGCCTCCACTATGTCGTTTTCTAGGCTATTCCACTTCCTGACAACTCTATGACTGAAGAAATACATCCTAACATCCCTTTGACTCATAGGAGACTTCGACTTCCAATTGTGACCCCTTGTTTCTGTGTCCCCTCTCTGGAACATCTTGTCTCTGTCCACTTTATTCCTCGCAGTATTTGATATGTCGTTATCATGTCTGACCTAACCCTCCTGTTCTCTAGTGTCGTCAGGCCGATTTCCCTTAACCTTTCTTCGTTGGACAATCCCCTTTGCTCTGGGACTAGTCTTGTTGCACTTTCTCTAATTTCTTCACGTGCTTGACCAGGTGTGAGTTCCAAACTGGTGCTGCATACTCCAGTATGGGCCTGACGTATATGTGTACAGAGTCTTGAATATTCCTTAGTGAGGTATTGGAACGCTATTCTTAGGTTTGCCAGCCGCCCGTATGCTGCAGCAGTTATCTGATTCATGTGTGCCTCAGGAGATGTGCTCGGTATTATACTCACCCCAAGATCTTTTTCCTTGAGTGAGGTTTGCAGTCTTTGGACCTAGACTATACTCTGTCTGCGGTCTTCTTTGCCCTTCCCCATCTTCATGACTTTACATTTGGCAGGGTTAAATTCAAGGGGGCCAGTTACTTGACATGGCTTGTGGGCCCGTCCAGGTCTCTTTTTAATCCTGCCTGCTCCCCAAAATGATTTAATTCTTCTCATAAACTTCACATCATCTGCAAATAGGGACACTTCTGAGTCTATCCCTTCCGTTATGTCATTCACATATACCAAAAAAAGTACAGGTCCCAGGACTGACCCTTGTGGAACCACACTCGTCACAGGTGCCAACTCCCGACACCTCGTCACGTACCATGACTCGTTGTTGCCTCCCTGTTAGATATTCTCTGATTCATTGCAGTGCCTTTCCTGTTACGTGTGCCTGATCCCCTAGTTTTTTCATTAACCTCTTGTGAGGAACTGTGTCGAACGCCTTTTCATTTCCAAAAAAAAGCAGTCTATCCACCCCCCTCTCTCGTGTCTTACTTCTGTTACCTTGTCATAAAACTCCAGTAGGTTTATGACACATGATTTTCCTTCCCTGAAACCGTGCTGGTTTTTCGTTTATAAGCTTGTGTCTTTTTAGGTGCTCCACAACTCTCCTCCCCGATGATCTTCTCCATGACTTTTTTCCCCATACACGTCAGTGACACAGGTCTGTAGTTTAATGCCTTGTGTCTGTCTTCTTTCTTAAAAAAATTTGGGGCTACATTTGCTATCTTCCACGCCTCAGGTAGTTGCCCAGTTTCAATGGATTTTTGAAGATTTTGTTAGTGGCACACACAACATCTCTGCTCCCCCTCTAAGGACCCACGGGGAAATGTTGTCCGTTCCAGCCCACGAGGGACGAGTTACATAGCAGCTTCTTCACCCCC
>WNWK01022699.1:0-32105 GCA_009830355.1 Cherax destructor
TCCTTACGAAGAAAGATTGAAGACCCTAAAATTACATTCACTTGTAAGACGTAGAATGAGGGAGACATGATCGAGGTATACAAGTGGAAAATGGGTATTAACAAAGGGGATATAAATAAGGTCTTGAGGATATCTCTCCAAGAGAGAACCCGCAATAATGGATTCAAGTTAGATAAGTTTAGATTTAGAAAGGATATAGGAAAGTATTGGTTTGGAAATAGGGTAGTTGATGAGTGGAACAGTCTGCCTAGTAGGGTTATTGAAGCTAGGACCTTGGGTAGTTTCAAATTTAGGTTGGATAAATTCATGAGTGAGAGGGGTTGGATTTGAGTGGGACTCGCGCATGAGTGGGTAGAATTGTCAAAGCTTATTTCTTGGGTAGCATTGAAAATTGGGTTGAGCAAATATTCTGTTAGTGGGACGGATTGTGAAGGACTTGCCTAGTATGGGCCAACAGGCCTGCTGCAGTGTTCCTCCTTTCTTATGTTCTTATGTTCTTATCCCACCTAGAACTCAAGAATGGTACACTGCAGGTCCTTTAAGTCACACTATGTTTTCAACTATCACACTACTTTTAAGACTCACATGCAGCTTTCTCCACCTGACCCAGCATTCTCCACCTGACTGTACCCTATATATATCTCCATGTTGCTCATTTTCCAGGTAGATCTGTCTGTGACTCGATAAAGCCCACTGCGTGGGCGAAACGTTGTCAATAAAGGATCACATTATACTGCTTATGTGTTTATTTTTCCATTGTGTCGGTATTTTATACCATTTATTTCCATAGGTAGGATAATCGATTCAGACGTAGATGTCAGTGAACTACAGGAGGATTTAGACAAACTCAATTCCTGGTCAGAAAAATGGCAGATGCAGTTCAATGTAGATAAATGCAAAGTTCTAAAGCTCGGGAGTGTCCATAACCCAAGCACTTATAAGTTAAATAATATAGAACTTAGCCATACAGATTGCGAGAAGGACTTGGGGGTGATGGTAAGCAGCAACCTTAAACCAAGACAGCAATGCCTAAGCGTACGTAATAAGGCAAATAGATTACTGGGATTTATATCAAGAAGTGTTAGCAACAGAAGTCCAGAGGTTATATTACAGCTTTATACATCATTAGTAAGGCCTCACCTAGATTACGCAGCTCAGTTCTGGTCTCCATATTACAGAATGGACATAAATTCGTTAGAAAACATTCAGCGTAGAATGACTAAATTAATACATAGCATTAGAAATCTTCCTTACGAAGAAAGATTGAAGACCCTAAAATTACATTCACTTGTAAGACGTAGAATGAGGGGAGACATGATCGAGGTATACAAGTGGAAAATGGGTATTAACAAAGGGGATATAAATAAGGTCTTGAGGATATCTCTCCAAGAGAGAACCCGCAATAATGGATTCATAAACATAAGAACATAAGAAAGGAGGAACACTGCAGCAGGCCTGCTGGCCCATACTAGGCAGGTCCTTCACAATCCGTCCCACTAACAGAATATTTGCTCAACCCAATTTTCAATGCTACCCAAGAAATAATCTTTGACAATTCTACCCACTCATGCGCGAGTCCCACTCAAATCCAACCCTCTCACTCATGAATTTATCCAACCTAAATTTGAAACTACCCAAGGTCCTAGCTTCAATAACCCTACTAGGCAGACTGTTCCACTCATCAACTACCCTATTTCCAAACCAATACTTTCCTATATCCTTTCTAAATCTAAACTTATCTAACTTGAATTCATTATTGCGGGTTCTCTCTTGGAGAGATATCCTCAAGACCTTATTTATATCCCCTTTGTTAATACCCATTTTCCACTTGTATACCTCGATCATGTCTCCCCTCATTCTACGTCTTACAAGTGAATGTAATTTTAGGGTCTTCAATCTTTCTGCGTAAGGAAGATTTCTAATGCTATGTATTAATTTAGTCATTCTACGCTGAATGTTTTCTAACGAATTTATGTCCATTCTGTAATATGGAGACCAGAACTGAGCTGCGTAATCTAGGTGAGGCCTTACTAATGATGTATAAAGCTGTAATATAACCTCTGGACTTCTGTTGCTAACACTTCTTGATATAAATCCCAGTAATCTATTTGCCTTATTACGTACGCTTAGGCATTGCTGTCTTGGTTTAAGGTTGCTGCTTACCATCACCCCAAGTCCTTCTCGCAATCTGTATGGCTAAGTTCTACGTTATTTAACTTATAAGTGCTTGGGTTATGGACACTCCCGAGCTTCAGAACCTTGCATTTATCTACATTGAACTGCATCTGCCACTTTTCTGACCACGAATTAAGTTTGTCTAAATCTTCCTGAAGTTCTATGACATCTATGTTTGAATCAATTATCCTACCTATCTTCGTGTCGTCGGCGAATTTGCTCATATCACTAGTAATTCCCTCATCAAGGTCATTGATATATATTATAAATAACAATGGGCCTAAGACTGATCCCTGTGGAACACCACTTGTTACAAGTCCCCATTCGGATTTAACCCCATTTATGCACACTCTCTGCAACTTAAAGCGGAATTAACGGAAGCTAGAAGAGAAATCCAACGTTTGAAGGGTATATGCAAGGATTATCCCCGGAACAATGTCGCCGATGATCAGACCAACGAATGGATGCTAGTCGGATCTGAAGGGACGAAGCTGAAGTTGAAGAAGGTCCAGGAGACTGCTGTGAAAACCAGCAACTCTTTTTACTTGTTATCAGACGAATATGAAGACATCCCAGCGAAGACCATCTCTACAAAGACCGTCGAGAACGTCATGCACACCGCCAGTCGAGGTAAGAACATTGTTTTAGTTGGGGACAGTCAGATTAAGTTTATGGATAGGAAATTTTGTCTTAAGGATAGGAATAGGAGGCAGAGGGTGTGTTATCCTGGGGCTGGGATGAAGAATATTGTTAGCCGTCTAGACGACATCATGAGAGGTAATGGGAGCAATCCTATTATCTGTCTCAGTGCTGGAGGCAATGATGTTGGCAGGCGTAGGAGTGAGGAGCTGATTAGCAGCTATAGGTCAGCAATAGACAGAATTAGGAAGAAGGGTGGGAACCCTGTCATATGTGGTATTTTGCCAAGGAGAGGTTTTGGAAATGAATGATTGTCCAGAGCAATTGGTGTCAATTGCTGGCTGGACAAATACTGTAAGGAAAATGCAGTAACATTCATTGACAACTGGGACCTCTTCTATGGCAGAAATTACATGTTAGTTACCATTTTGTCCTAGGCACATGTCAATTAGACACTAGGCCTGTTGTATGTATGTTTGTGTAAGGAAACACTTCGAAATGTTTCTGCCCCACCGGGAATTGAACCCGGCCCCTCCGTGCGTGAAGCGACAGCTTTACCCACTGGGCCACCGGGGGCATTGTATGCCAGGGATGGGGTTCACTTATCTAGGTCTGGGGTGGGGGCACTGGCAACTGCAGTGGAGGGAGCTGTTAGGTCTTTAAACTAGAAAAAGTTAGAGGTATGGGATATGGGGGGAAAACAGTGATGTCCCAGTGTAGTAATATTATTAATTTTAGGGGAACTAGTAATAGGCAGAATAAGGTGGATATTGGAGAGTCAGTGGCACTAGGTGACAAGGACAGCAATAGGTATAGTGGAAAAACAGAAATGAAAAAGAAGAGTAAAAAGAAGGGAGGTTTTCTGAACATTTTTATACTAATAGTCGTAGTGCGAGAAATAAGATGGATGAATTGAGATTAGTTGCAAGTGCAAGTAATATTGATGTTTTTGCATTAACTGAGACGTGGTTTAATATGAAAATTCGGGACATGCCTCCTGAATGTCACATCCAGGGTTTTAAATTGTTCCAAGTAGACAGAAGTATCGGGAAGGGAGGAGGGGTGGCACTCTATGTGCGTGATCATTTAAATTGTTGCATAAAAACGGGTATAAAGTCTGAAATAATGCATACAGAGTCTGTCTGGATAGAATTTTCAGAGGGGTGTGAAAAATTGATTTTAGGCGTTATATATCGTCCTCCAAACTTAGATAGGGAACAAGGGAGACTACTTTGGGAGGAAATTGTTAAGGCCACAATGCATGATAACGTAGTGATTCTAGGGGACTTTAATTTTAGTCAGATTGATTGGAATTTCTTGACAGGGAATTTAGAATCAAACGACTTTTTAGAAGTAGTTCAGGATTGTTTTTTGAAGCAGTTTGTGACAGAACCTACAAGGGAAAATAACCTACTTGACTTGGTTCTGGCAAACAAGGAATCCCTTGTTAATAATTTAGAAATTACAGAGGAACTCGGCAAAAGCGACCACAAGTCAATTACCTTTAGCATTGAATCGATGTATGATAGTAGGGATAATTCAGTAACAGTTCCAGACTTTCGCTTAGCAGATTATAATGGGCTTAGAGAACACTTATCAACTGTGGACTGGGGTAACGAACAGAGCTATCAATATGACAGTTTTCTTAACACTATACAGGCTGCCCAAAGAACATTTATCCCGTATAAAGAAATTAGATCAAGTAGAAATGACCCAAAATGGATGAATAATAGGCTCAAATATCTTTTAGGGCAGAAGAAAGGAATTTATAGGCGCATAAATAAAGGTGAGGGTCATCTTATAAATCAGTTTCCAACATTAGGCGGTACGTTAAAAAGGGTATAAGAAAAGCTAAACGGGACTATGAAATTAAAGTTGCTAGGGATTAAAAAACTAACCCAAAAAGTTTTTTTCCAGGTTTATAGAACTAAAGTTAGGGATAAGATAGGTCCCCTTAAAAATAACTCTGGGTATCTTACTGACAAGGAGAATGATATGTGCTCTATTTTTAATAATTATTTTCTCTCGGTTTTCACACAGGAAGACACTAATAATATTCCAATAATTAATTTTTATAGTGTCCCTGAAGAAGATAAATTATGTAATATCACAGTCACTAGCGAAATGGTTATGAAACAAGTAGACCAACTGAAACAAAATAAATCGCCGGGTCCTGATGAGCTTTTTGCAAGGGTTCTTAAGGAATGCAAAATGGAACTCTGTGAACCAATATCAAACATTTTTAATTTATCTCTTCAAACAGGTGTAGTGTCTGATATGTGGAAGATGGCTAATGTAATTCCTATTTTTAAAGCAGGGGACAAGTCACTACCGTCAAATTACCGCCCAATTAGCCTGACCTCAATTGTAGGCAAGTTACTAGAGTCAATTATAGCTGATATTATTAGAAGCCATCTAGATAACCATTATTTGATAAATGATACTCAGAATGGATTCATGAGGGGGTGTTCCTGCCTATCTAATTTATTAACCTTCTTTAGTAAAGCTTTTGAGGCTGTTGATCATGATAAAGAATTTGATATTGTTTATTAAGATTTTAGTAAGGCTTTTGATAAGTACCACACCAGAGACTGTTAAAGAAAGTGGCAGCTCATGGCATTGGGGGAAAAGTGCTGTCATGGATCGAGTCATAGCTCACCAATAGGAAGCAGAGAGTGTGCACAAATGGGGTTAAATCCGAGTGGGGATCTGTAACAAGTGGTGTTCCACAGGGATCAGTCTTAGGCCCGTTGATGTTTATAATATATATCAATGACCTTAATGAGGGAATTACTAGTGATATGAGCAAATTCGCCGATGACACGAAGATAGGTAGGATAATTGATTCAAACGTAGATGTCAGGGAACTTCAGGAGGATTTAGACAAACTCAATTCCTGGTCAGAAAAGTGGCAGCTGCAGTTCATTGTAGATAAATGCAAGGTTCTGAAGCTTGGGAGTGTCCATAACCCAAGCACTTATAAGCTATATAACGTAGAACTTAGCCATACAGATTGCAAAAAGGACTTGGGGGTTATGGTAAGCATCTACCTTAAACCAAGACAGCAATGCCTAAGCATACGTAATAAGGCAAACAGATTACTGGGATTTATATCAATACGTGTAAGCAACAAAAGTCCAGAGGTTATATTACAGCTTTATACATCGTTAGTAAGGCCTCACCTAGATTACGCAGCTCAGTTCTGGTCTCCATATTACAGAATGGATATTAATTCTTTAGAAAACATTCAGCGTAGAATGACTAAATTAATACATATCATTAGAAATCTCCCTTACGAAGAAAGATTGAAGATCCTTAAATTACATTCACTTGTAAGACGAAGAATGAGGGGAGACATGATCGAGGTATACAAGTGAAAAATAGGTATTAACAAAGGGGATATAAATAAGGTCTTGAGGATATCTTTCCAAGAGAGAACCCACAATAATGGATTTAAATTAGATAAGTTTAGATTTAGAAAGGATATAGGAAAGTATTGGTTTGGAAATAGGGTAGTTGATGAGTGGAAAAGTCTGCCTAGTAGGGTTATTGAAGCAAGGACCTTGGGTAGTTTCAAATTTAGGTTGGATAAATTCATGAGTGAGAGGGGTTGGATTTGAGTGGAAATTGCACATGAGTAAATAAAATTATCAAAGCTTATTTCTTAGGTAACATTGAAGATTGGGTTGAACAAATATCTTGTTAGTGGGATGGAATGTGAAGGACTTGCCTAGTATGGGCCAACAGGCCTGCTGCAGTGTTCCTCCTTTCTTATGTTCTTATATATATACCCTCTGTGTCCATGTATTGTTTGTAGCAGCTTGACAAAGCTCCTGGAGAGCGAAACGTTGCCACAATAAAATGTCTCATTAGTTGCATTTGTGTCCTTTTACTTAATATACAGAAGTTTGTTTCCTTGATGTGAGTCTCTCAGTATGAGGCGAGTCTTGCGAAGAAATGTTTGGGTAAGGTTGTCCACTGGGTTCCTTGTAAGATGTTTGTAGGTATTTGGGTCATTAAGCAGATTGAACATTTTGTTTCTGTAGCCGTGAGTGTTCAAGATTACGACACCACCACCTTTATCAGCGGTGGCGACCCTGATGTTCGTGTCTTCTGATAAAGCTTTAAGAGCAGTGATGTAACGTCGAGGAAGGACTGGAGAGCTTAAATATAGGTCTTGTTTCGGTTTCGTGATTTCTGTAGCGAATTTAAGGCCTAAGCTGAGGGCTTCAGTTTCTGTATTTAACAGTGGACGAGATGAAAGATTCTAAATAATTTCAGGTCTTCCCAAATCCTTCCACTGACTGTTTTCGCAGAGAGTTTGGAGTTTCCTAGAAAGTCTGATTTTCTGTGTGGAAACTCTCTTGTGAATAATCTCGGTGGTGCGTCTGTTCATGTTACCTCGAAGTGTCGTGCCTAGTGTCCTGGCTTGGAGAAATGTTTCCTTTGTTGCTTTAAGTCATCTGCATATTCTTCAAGATAGCTTTGAGCTGTTGTGGAGAGAGGAGGTTTGATGTTGGCAATTTGAGGTGGAGTGGATCTTGGTAAGACCATTTCTTGAATACAGTCACGAAGAAAATTGTGCCTATTGCGGAGAGAAAGTTTTTAGAAGGAGGAGGTCTTAAATGTCTGGAACCCACGTACTCCAATTACTGCTACACAGATTGCTCAGAAGCTTGAAAAACAGCAAAGAACCTGTGACATATGTGCTAGAAACGTGCCTGGAGCTACAACAGGAAGGTTTAGAGGTGCCTCAGGGATCCCACTCGAATAATCAAGACTGCTATACTGGGCTGTGTTTTAAAGTTGCAATTAGAATAATCCATCAAAAAGATTCACTGGTTGAACTAAAATAATTAGATATGATTCACGCTATCGTAGATAACCAGAACAGGCCTACATCCAGATAAATATGCTGCTCAGATAATGCGGATACTATTGATAAGGCCTGGAGTACTCACACTGAGATTTACCCAACAACAATTATCTGGTGGAAATCTGTCAGCCTTATGGCTCCACAGGTAGAGTTCAAAACGCTTCATCGGAAAATTCTAATACAACTTCTTTGGCCATCATATAAGTAACATATCCAGTGGAAAATGGCAAATGTGATACTTATCTACAAAGGAGACAGGTCCTTAGATTCAAATTAACCTATTATTTGTCTCAGTGCTGGAGGTAACGATGTTGGCAGACGTAGGATTGAGTCCAGGACAATTGGTGTCAATTCCTGGCTGGACAAATACTGTAAGGAAAATGCAGTAACATTCATTGACAACTGGGACCTCTTCTATCGCAGAAATGACATGTATGCCAGGGATGGGGTTCACTTATCTAGGTCTGGGGTTGGGACACTGGCCAATGCAGTGGAGGGAGCTGTTAGGGCTTTAAACTAGAAACAGTGGTATAGTGCTATGTAGTAATATTGTGAGTTTTAGGGAAACCGGTAATAGTGACAATGAAGTGGATACCTATTATAAGGATAGTAATAGGTATAGTGGAAACACAGAAATGAGCAGTAAAGGAAAATATAAAGGAGGGTCTCTTAATTAACATTACACAAATAGTCGTACTGCTAGAAATAATATGGACGACTTGAGTTTAGTTGCAAGTGCAGGTAACATTGACGAATTTGCCATAACTGAGACGTGGTTTAATATGAAAAATCGAGACATGCTGAATGTCACATTCAGGGTTTTATATTGTTCCACAAAGATCGAAACATCGGAAATGGGGGTGGAGTGGCACTGTACGTCCGACATCACTTGAATTGCTGCATTAAAACCGGTATGAAGTCTGACATAACATATTCAGTGTCTGTCTTGGTAGAATTTTTACAAGGGCATTGAAAATTAATTTTAGGAGTGATATACCGTCCCCAAAACTTGGATAGGGATCAAGGGAGATTACTGTTGGAGGAAATTGTTAAGGCCACAAGGCACGATAACGTAGTAATTCTAGGGAACTTTAACTTTAGTCAGATTGATTGGAATTCCTTAACTGGGAATTTAGAATCTAACAATTTCTTAGAAGTAGTTCTGGATTGTTTTTTAAAGGAGTTTGTTACAGAACCTTCAAGAGAAAATAACTTACTTGACTTGGTTCTGGCAAACAAAGAAACGCTTGTTAATAATTTAGAAATTACAGAGTAACTCGGCACAAGTGACCACAAATCAATTACATTTACCATGAATGGAAGTATGATAGGGATAACTCAGAAACGGTCCCAGATTGTCGCATAGCAGATTACAATGGGCTTAAAGAAAACCTATCATCTGTGGACTGGGGTAACGAAGAGAGCTATCAATATGAGAGTTTTCTTAACACTGTACATGCTGCCCGAAGAACGTTTATTCCATATAAAGAAATAAGATCGAATAGAAATGACCCTAAATGGATGAATAAAAGGCTCAAACATCATTTAGGACAGAAGAAAGGAATTTATTGGAGCATCATAAGAGGTGAGGGTCTTCTTATGAATCAGTATATTCACACTAAGAGTGAAGTTTAAAAAGGGATAAGAAAAGCAAAACGGGACTATGAAATTAAAGTTGCTAGAGATTCAAAAAATATCCACAAATGGTTATAACTAACCATAATTTTTAAAGGGGTGGACCCGTAAGCCAGCGGAAGTCCTCGGTCAGATGACCAAAAGCTCCAACGATGGGTCATCGTCTAAGACCCACATCAGGAAACACTTGTCCTGTTGCCTGACGAACCTTACCTAACCCGATTCGAAAACTAATCCAAAAGTTTTTTTCCAGGTTTATAGAACAAAAGTTAGAGAAATGATAGGTCCCCTTAAAAATAACTCTGGGCATCTTAGTGACAAAGAGAATGAAATGTGCTCAATTTTTAGTGATTATGTTCTCTCGGTTTTCACACAGGAAAGCACTAATAATATCCCAATAATTAATTTTATAGTGCGCCTGAAGAAGATAAATAATGTAATATCACAGTTTCTAGCGATATAGTTATCAAAAAAGATTACAGCTGAATGCTGTAATGTGAAATATGACATTTTACTCATAGAAGTTTGGTATGGCTATGGGAAATTCTCTCTCACCAGTCCATAGATAAAAGCAATTTTGTCTTTTAATTAAACAGTCTAGTTCTTTCCATAAAGTTTACTGATGAGTGTAAACAAAATAACTACTTGCCTTTTTTAGATATCTTAAATAATAAGGGAAAACCATGAATTTAAATTTAAATTAAAGTTAAAAAAGCCTTGAACTAAGATTACAACATAAATATACCATTAGAACTGACACGAATCTAATGCTCTGTTTATTCATGTAAATGATTTTAACCAAAATCTTTCACAAGGCCGAGAAAATTGTATCAAGCAGGTCCATTGTTGAGAGAAATATAATTCAGATGTTTCATGAAAAATTGTACTGATTTTATAAATGTTAGTTTAGGGTTATATAAATTTGATTCACTTATAATTTATAGAAATTTGTGAGAATTTAAACTATGATATGTTACTCATAGATTTAACTTCTTTATATTTTCTTTCGTTACTTCATTTATATTTTTATTAAAAATAGTTAAAAATATTTAGCATGGGTGGCTTTGAGACCATCATTTGCTTTCTGAAAAGCAAATGTAACCTGCCATCGAATTTTGCATGGTAAATATTGTTGTAAGCTCTCCTTGGAAGTAACTGAGGGCAACTGGCATTTCATCTCTTGGAATCGAGAATGCCAGAGAACAATCATCTGTTTGTCTCTCTGTTTGTCTGTCTGTCTCTCTCTCTCTCTCACTCTATCAAGAGTCAATCGTGAAATAACTTTAGTCAGTAAAGAGAACTGTAAGATAATTTTCTGATCTTAGGTCTAAGAAAAATAATATTCATGTAAAATTCCTTGAAATGCGCCTTACATCATTGGATTTAAAGCGCTCTAAAAACAATAATTTCGCCTAAAAGATTAATCTCGTTAGTGTTATCCAAAAGGAACCAGGATCAATATTTTTGTTCATAATTCCCATTGTTATACTCTACTTTCCAACTGCATTAATGAAAGAGTGTTCTAAAAAGAAGAATGAAATCAAAATATGGTGAGTTAACTGAAATCTCGGCGGCTTTTTGAGATGGGTCTCAATATCAAATACAAAAAAAAAAAAAAGAAATCACAACTAGTTCCCTTCGTAGTTACAGAGTATATTATGATACCGATTGCAGTCCCAGTCTGCAATTAGTCAGGACTCACAAAGCAATCTGGTTATTCAGGCTGCATGCACATGCGACCAAGCTATTGTCAGCGGGATTGACATTCTATATTGGTCTGCAGTTTCGACATGCACTGTTGAATAGGAAACGTGTCAGATCCCATGGACCCTGTAGCTTCTAATGTAATAAAAGATGATTTAACAAATCGAATGACATTTCTATGGTCTCCGTAGTAAGGTATATAATTATTATTACGTACCTTAGGAATATGAACCTATAGTGCGTGAATTATATTTTTACCTTTTCAAAAGTTTTCATATATACCTTCAGAACGCTTCATATATACCTTCAGAACGCTTCATATATACCTTCAGAACGCTTCATATATACCTTCAGAACGCTTCATATATACCTTCAGAACGCTTCATATATACCTTCAGAACGCTTCATATATACCTTCAGAACTCTTTCACTGATTACTTTCAAATTTCCACTCTGATGTTCAATAACACTATTTACTGCAACTACTGGCACGTACAGCAGCACTCTGCAACTACTGGCACGTACAGCAGCACTCTGCAACTACTGGCACGTACAGCAGCACTCTGCAACTACTGGCACGTACAGCAGCACTCTGGCCAATATTACAGAGAACGTTTCCTTCTTGTTTCCAAAACATAACTTGAGAAATCTTATTTTGATCGAATTCAAACCTTCAACACTTGTGTCCTGACGGGTAAAATTTTGGAGCTTCTTAATGGATTCTGTAGGTACCAATATGCCATTTTTTAAAGTGTTTTGTACATTTTTTATGTTAAATTTGTTTGCTTCATAAGAGAGGCTTCAATTATTACTTCTCGAAGCTTCATATGTGAAGGGCGAGTCCCGAAAAGTTTAGACTGCTACCTTACATAATTTACATTTTTATTTAAATCATTGGATTAGGTTCGGTAACCTGAGAATGACTCAGTTGATCTTCTTTAATGTTTGGCTATGTATGTTTTACTTGGCTGTGTATTCGCCAGTGTGTCAATTGTATTATACAAATCATGGAATTGATTTCCATATAATAGACAATGAGTGATTTGATCAGCTTCAAATTTCTAATGTTAATGAATCTTATTAGATTGATGACATCGTATAGGACTAATCAGTGTGATAAATAATAATATACTTAAAATGTAAAAACACTTGGCACTTGCACTGTAATTGGAGAACGTCTCTTCTACTCAGTGTTTTAAATGAAAATCTATTTAATTAATGGGCTTCGATCCCCCTTATATAGTAACTATAATGTAAAAATAAAACTTTATATGTATCATCCTACTCTGGACCATATAAACACTGGCAATGTTAACATAAAAATTACCTGTTGAATACTCCCTTGAAACATTGTTTCAAGAGTTTTAAAAGATCCTAAACATATATAAGAAGCTGAATTTTAAATATATATAATTTTACTACATTGCCTTTCATAAGAAAATAATATTATGAGTTTTATTTGGACCAATGTACAGTATTTGTTACTATGATGTAAACGGAATATTACAATTCTTGAAAAACAATCAAAGTTAGTCTAGGAATATTACTTTTTGAGTCGCACAACACTTCAGGAACTGGCCGCCAAATATCGCCTAGAGATTTTATTTTTCGTGCCGAATAGGTAAAATTTGCGATCATGGCTTCCATAGCAACGTTCTTCTTGCCGAATATGTCAAGCAAAAATTTGTGTATGCAATACATTCGCAAAAATCATATTGAACATAACCAAAAAATATATTTCATTGTGCTTGTTAAGTTATTGTAAACTTATCTAAAATATATTTAGTTAGATTAGGCTAAATTAAACTGCACTTGTTATAATAAGGTTAGGTAAGTTTTCTAAGGTTCTTTTGTTACAAAATTATTTATTTTTTACATTAACATATATGAAAAAATATATCTTTAAACGTATAAGAGAATTTTTTAGAAAGGACTTCATTTTAAATGAGTTATATATATATAGTGATACCTCGCATATCCGGCCTGCCATTATCCGAACCTCAAAAATATACGACCAGACCCTGGGAAAGAGAAAAATTCTAATATTACCGAAACATCCGAACAGCCGTTCGGATACGGCAGAAGGCTGAATCAAACTTGGCGAGCACTTTAGTGTACCGATTGGTCACTAGGAGCCGCGCTCTTCGCCTTGCTTTTAGCATTATTATAGCTGTGTTTTGTCCTAGCTAGCTTGTGTATGGCACGAAAGAGGGCCAAGGAATGTGCTCACTCTAGAAAAAAACAGAGGGAAGTATTGTCGCAAGTGGATGCAGGTTGGTCCAAGGGTGGGGAAAAACTACAGAAGACGACGTGCAGGACTGGCTAGTGTGTGGCGACGACGACCCTTGTGTGCAACCTCTGACGGGTGCAGAGATTGCAGAATCAGTGTTTCACCCGGAACATTCCGAAAGTGACGACGACGCCCATTTGAAAAGTAATGGTCCTGTGGTCCGTGAAATCCAGGAGGATGTTATTCGAGCCCATAGTGACTGGTCCCACCGCCAGACGACGTTGCACTCGTTATTTAAACCTACAACTCCGTCGCCGATAGCGATATGTTTCCGAACCGGTCTCGGCCCATATAGTTCGGATATGAGAGGAATCACGGTAAATATATATATATATATATATATATATATATATATATATATATATATATATATATATATATATATATATATATTATATGTCGTGCCGATTAGGTAAAACTTGCTATTTTGGCTTAAATAGCAACGCTCACCTGCCATATATGACAAGTGAAAATTTGTGTATGCAATAATTTCGCCAAAATCATTCTGAACATAACGAAAAAATATATTTTGTTGTGTTTGTTTATTATTAAATTAATGTTAACGTATCTAAAATATATTTAGTTGGGTTAGGCTAAATTAAATTGCGCTTGTTGTAATAAGGTTAGGTAGGTTTTCAAAGTTTCTCTTGGTACAAAATTATAAATTCTTACATTAACATAAATTAAAAATATATCTTTAAACGTATAAGAGAAAATTTTAGAAAGGACTTAATTTTAGATGAGTTCTTGCTAATTGACCAGTTTTACCTAATCGGCACGACATATATATATATATATATATATGTCGTGCCGATTAGGTAAAACTGGTCAATTAGCAAGAACTCATCTAAAATTAAGCATATATATATATGTCGTGCCGATTAGGTAAAACTGGTCAATTAGCAAGAACTCATCTAAAATTAAGCCCTTTCTAAAATTTTCTCTTATACGTTTAAATATATATTTTTTTCATTTATGTTAATGTAAGAATTAATAATTTTGTACCAAGAGAAACTTTGAAAACCTACCTAACCTTATTACAACAAGCGCAATTTTATTTAGCCTAACCCAACTAAATATATTTTAGATACGTTAACATTAATTTAATAATAAACAAACACAATGAAATATATTTTTTTCGTTATGTTCAGAATGATTTTGGCGAAATTATTGCATGCACAAATTTTCACTTGTCTTATATGGCAAGGTGAGCGTTGCTATTTAAGCCAAAATCGCAAGTTTTACCTAATCGGCACGACATATATATATATATATATATATATATATATATATATATATATATATATATATATATATATATATATATATATATATATATATATATATATATTGTTACGTCTGGTCATCTTCCACATTACTTTGAGCCAATATCACTTAATATATTGCGAACTTCCTCATTAAATGCTAAAATAAGCAAGTCCGACTATATAATATTATCTGGGGCTTCATATAAAGTTACGATATGGAATCATGTAAATTAATGTAAGTAGTAAAATTATTTAGTGTATTAGGTTAGGTGTAAGAGTGCGAGATGTGAAGCACTTGAGTAACAACCAGTGTCTGGTTACCTGCGCTACCTTAGCGTATGTCACGTGACCTACCTTATGTTAGGTCACCCCTCTCCCACTACTGGCAGTAGCAGCTGGTCTTCAACCCATGGTGCATCTTGTATACTCTGTTGTAACAGAGCTTCATTCCTGTGATAAAGGTGCTCAAAGTGGACATACGTGTATTTCACGTCCCGTTGAAATTACTTTGTTAAATACCCAGGCGGTCTGAAGAACCCTGTGAGGTTTTGTTGAAACTCATTAGTGTGAATGGTGAAATTACCTTAAGGTCAACTGTATAATTCTCTGTAAATAATTTCGCACTATTAAGCTACGAAGAGTAATATTTTATTACTGATATGTTTCTAAGAAACAATATGACAATTAAAAGGCCTTTGAAAATTTAAGTGTGAACTTTGATTCCGTAAGAAAAGAAGTAATGAAAAATCTTTGCATTATTGCACCTAGACCTCTTTCAGTGAGGAGGATAGGTGGGCAATATATATAACACTGCGACTAGCCTAGGACTCGAACCCATGTCGTTTTGGCCCGTTTTGGCATATACATACAAATGTACATATATACAAAGCATATACTTACACAGTCATACATACTTCTAGATGTACTTATTCACAACCAAGTGTATTCACATCTATTACAAACACAGGTAGCAATTCTAGACCTGTTATTCCTGGCTCTAACTAAAGTCAGCAATATTGCGAGCAAATGAGCAAGACAAGGAGAAGACAATCACAGAATTGGTATTTTTTTTATTTTCCTGTTATTCCTTCAATACTATGTATATTTACACATTTAGTAGTAAAATGATATGACACAGCAAGGGGAGTAGACTGGAGCAGAGTCAGCGAGTCAGGAGTGACGTCACCTTGGTTGGGGAGCCTGGTCTCACCTGACTGGCAGATTGAACTAGAAAACTAATTCAGCAGTGGGGCCCCTGAACTGCTGTACTCTAAGGATTTTAATTAAAAATAAAATAAAAATTGGCCTCTGTGGTTCCAGTATGATGTTGGGACACGAATATCTAATGTCCAGGATGGTCTTCTGAAGTTTTAGAAAAAATGATGTTGGTTATCCTGGGTGGCGGTGTCTATGTCACTACTTGATCGTAGTATCACAATTCAGATTTGAGAGGTGAGGAGTCGTAATGTCCCACTACGTCCTGTAGGCAGGGATCTTGCTCGTTAACTAGCGTCTACCTTGGTTGACCAGGCCAGCAGTAGAGCTGATAATAAAGAAAACAGCTAACCCTTATGTAACCAGTGCTAAGTATAACATTGAAGAAAGACAAAGGGTGGTATTCGACTTCAGTGTCATTACTGGTATACAGGAAAATCATTAACAATGAGTAGAAATACTCCTGGTAGATCACCTTACCTGATCAGGAGAAGAGTGGAGGTGAAGAGATTCTCCAAACTTCAACCCACACCAGGTAAGGTTAATTCTACCAGGAGTAGAAATAAAAGAAATCAGACCCGGGAACTGAAGTTTAGCCTCAGCCTGCTAGATGGTAGTGCGGGCAGTAACACGCTAATGGTTCCTGCGAGCCTGAACAACCATAACACTCTCTATTAGGGGCTTTTCCCATCACAGTTCTTAAATTAAAGCACTTGCTCCAGAGAGTATGGCTAACAATGGTTGAAAAACTTGCGGACTGTAGCAGTGTGTTAACTCACCAAAAATATTTATTGTTGAATTACATTTAAAATAAAGTTATGTACATAGAGATCTTACAAAAAAAAAAAAAAACTAAAACTACCTATTACCTCTGTATAACCCCTGTGGTTTAGCGCTTCTATTTGATTATAATAATAATACCTATTACCTTTAACCTAAACCACATGTGGAGAGGATGACACATACACATCAATATGCACCAATGCATGGTCATCTTGTCTTTTGTGGAGCAGGTATGTTGGTATGGCTTTTTGCTTGGGTGGAAAGTAGGTGACCTGATGGACGCTTTTTTATATTTTATTGAAAGAAACAATTACAAAACACATGACAATGGAGACAGAAGACAAGGAAACTTAAATACAAAATAACTGTGTTGGCAAAACAACAAAAAGGTTAACAAAATTTTCCCTACTTAAGAAAACATAAAATCATAAAAACAATGCAGAAAACCAGAAAAACTTATCACTCAATCTTACCATCCATGAACAGGAAAAAAAAATAACCATATGTACATAATCCCAAAGGACATAAATCACAAACAGCCACTAAATGACGTAAATGACAGTATAACAAAATATACTAAATATAGTCATCCCCAAGTGCTTATTATTCACACGTCTGTAAAGTACAGACAACGACCCAATGAACTTTATTACATTACAAAATTAGAAGACAATATAAACACATCAATTGTAACAATATAATAATTATACTAACAGCGCCAACCCCTACAAAACTACACACACTGTTGATCATTAACATCAATAATTAAGTTACACAGGAAGCAAAAACATACCTATTCACCAGTGTATAATAACGTAATAGCACAGAACATATGACTCATCTCCAAAACTGAAAACTTTTTTTATACAATATAAAAACACAGATAAAGGAATGATGTCATTCCAAAAAAGTAGATTATGTATATAAGGATAGATCATCCTGCACAATAAGCAAATTAATATTTACACAAACACAATTTAACAAAGGTAGACAGTTTACAACACAAAATCTATCCAAAACTGCCTTCCACAACAGTAAGGCACAAAATGGAACATGAGAAACCCATCTCAGGAAACTTTAAGTTACATACAACATGTGGGAAAACGGTTCATACCCAAGTATGTGAAAAAAATAAGAACCCTATATAAGCACAGCTTAAAGGGAACTTTCTACACCTATAACTATACATCACCAGTCCAGTAGGTTATGAGGAAAAGCCACTATGGTTACCCCTGACACTTTTACTCCATAGGGGTTCCCTTCCACCCCGTCTCCCGTCATACCACACACATCGCACATTCCAGTCATGTGTCATATGCCCGCTGAGTCCACCGTCACCCACCCACCCCTCCCCTTCAATCATACGTCCTTCCCACCATGTATACCCCCTCCCTGTCGCCGGCCAGTCCTTTTAAACCCTCCCTCACAGCTCTAGTAAACTACCCACCGCCAACTCCATATAACCCACAGAAAAAGCTGAATCCCACCTCCGACCATAAAGATCCCTATTTCTACATTTTGTCCTATAAAACACAGCAGCCAAAGCCTTGACTCTACACTCCCCCGACACCCCCTCATTCCCCATGACACATACAAGTAGTCTGCCACTAGGTACAAGACCGCCCGTCTCACCTCCCTCCCACCCTCCACATCAAAGCTCAAGGCCCGTAATGTTGAAAGCCCTCTCCCCCCCACCCTGCGTAACACCTTCCCAAACCATTCACGCACAACTTTCAATAAAGGACAAAAATACACCGCATGATACGCTGTATCCTCCTCCCCGCATCTATCACACTGCCCTCCCTCCCCTATCCCCATACGGAACAAAATTGCCTTCGATGCAACGATCCCCATTAAAAACCTATACACAAATTCACGTACTCTGGGTTTGAGCCACAACTTTCTTAATCCCTTCCATATACCCATCCAATCATACACAGGGTATATCGCTGCCCCATGCAGCACCTCCCCATGCACCCCTCCCCTGCCCAGGAGACTCGCAGTGATCCTCTTCGGCTCCTTAACTACCATGATTCGCCTCAACATTCCTTCACACTCCCTCAGATCATTCCCCTTCTACCACCTTCTGACATCTTCCATAACCAATCCCCTCTTCTCCCACGCACCCCACCCACCCTGAGATATCGATGCTTAATGTAAACACACTGCAGACGCCTTGCTAACGGGATGAGCCCCAAACCTCCTTGACGTACCCTCGTCATTACCACTTCCTTACTTAACCACGCCCTCCCATAACCCCATATATAACGTAATGCCCTTCTCTGCAATTCCTTCACATCCTCAAAAATAATGGGGAACACCGCCGCCACATGCCACAGTTTACTAAACATTAATGAATTAACGATCACCACCCTCTGATGCAATGTGACGTCCCCAGGCTGCCATCCACCCATACGCTTAATAGCCTCCCTTACTACCACCTCTGCATTAACCGCCCTTGCCTCCACCGGGTCTGCCCGGTACACCACCCCACATATCTTCACCTGTTCCACTATTGCCCACCCCCTGCCCTCACCAAGCCTCCCCCCTACCCACCTACCTACCTCCAACAATTTAGATTTCGCATAGTTTACTTTCATCCCAGTGGCCATCCCAAAAATCTCTACAAAACGCCCCACATTCACTAACTCCTCTACATCCCGCACCAGTACAGTAGTATCATCCACATATTCAACAATCCCTACATCCCCTTCCATCCCCTCAGCCCTTCCTCCTGAAACTAAACGAAAAAGGGTCTTGCATGCAAGCAAACAATACCTGGGACAAGGGCAGCCCTGTCTTAAACCCTTATCCATAGGCACCTCCATTCCAATTTTACCATTTATCTGTATCCGAACCTTGTCTCTCGCATATGTTGGTATGCCTTTAGCTTGGCTGGAAAGTAGGTGACCTGATGGACGACTCACCCACCAGTGGCCTGAAGCATCAACACCAGCCTCCCTGTTGTAAGGAATAAAGTTTTCATAATCTGCAAAACAATATGGAAGCGCGCACTTCAGGCCCTAATATTATTAAAGATCTCTTGGCAAGAAGACCAAGTAATTTTTTTCATTGGGCTTGTAAATGATGTTAAGGGAACCACAATACCAAAGAAATTATGTCAGAATCTTCTATAAAATTTTCTCATCCAAGAACACATGATTTTTTTTTTTATCTTGGGAACTGGATAATTCTGAATAGCTAAAACATTGGCGGATTTGGGTGCCATTTACCTTTCTCGACTTTGACCTAGAAATGTTATTGAAGATTGGCCTAAAGAAATCTTGCAGATATTTACCATATCAACGTCATGGCTTTTCTACAAAATGGCGAACTACAGGATTAGAGTCAACACCGTCTGCTTGGAATTGTTAAAAGGAGCCGTTTATCCAAGCAATGCCGACGTCGTTTTACCACTCATCATTCGGGATACTCTCAAGATCCACCGAAGATTTGTACGGCATGTCACTGAATGGTAATGCGAGAATCTTTGTGAAATTTGTGTCACCTGCAGTCTATGAAAGGGTCGTTGACACGTATCAAGAACGGCCTATTGTTGTCAATAATAGCTTGGAGGTGCGACTTCGCGACGTTTCGGCACATTACTCATGGATTCGTCTTCGCAACATTCCATTTGAAGCCGACGAAGCGATGTACGACGTGTGTTTGGAAGTTCGGGACTATACATGCCGTCAATGTGGGGCGATGGTCCCAAGGAATCTATGCTGGGATGTTAGAAGGGTCTTTTTCCATGAAAATGACTTTGAGACAGCCAATTCCATCATATGTGACTATGGAAGATTTCAGGACGCAAATCTACGTTACCTACCCAGGGCAGGTACGGACGTGCCGTCTGTGGTGGCCCTGGCCATATGGCCGCGAATTGCGAGCGACGGAAGTGGCAGCAGCGGACGGAACAACCTGAAGCGACACTTAGTGTAATGATGGACGAGTGCGTTCACCCACCGAAGGATGACATACCGGTGGTAGAGGACGTTCTGAAGGGTTACCTGTTAATGGGAAATGGAGTGCAGCGGTGGAGGCTGCAGAGGAAGTCGTTTTGACGTTGCCACCAGCATCTGAGGGCGATCAAGATGGTGATGCCGCGGGTGAGTCACCTCTGGTGGAAAGAGGTGCTGAGCCCGTCCATAGAGTTGCCTGGTTTTGACGAAATTCAGAGGCTCCTTGACAGTCCGACGCCAGTGGATTTCGTATCCACGCCGGTGATTTCACCGGTGGTGGAGACTGTACTTGTGGTAGTGTGGGTGCAGAGGGAAGGCGTGTACCTCATAAGTCTGTGATAGAGGCAGACGTGGAGGTGCACAGGGAAGATAATATGGGTGATATGGAGTACGAGGGAGCTTCCCGTAAGAGGCCAAGTACACCCGTGGAGGATGACATTCTAACTCCAGGCCAGGGAAAAGCAAAAAGGTTTGGGCAGATGTAGCCAAAAGTGACAAGGGTTGCTCCCTTAGGTAAGTTAGGTGGGAGTGGTGGGAAGTCCTTTAGAAGTAGTAGCGGTAAGTCCAAGTCAGGTTTGTCAGCAACTGGGAAGAGAAATGATAAAACCCCACCACTGTCTTCAAGTGCATTACAATAAATGTTAATGGCCTCCGTTCAGGGTCAAGAGACGATGGGTGGAGGTATCACTAAGACGTTTGGATGTAGATGTGTTCTTTATGCAAGAACATAATTTTAGGTGTGGAAGTGAGTTGCGAGTGCGAGGGTATACATATTATGTGGGGAACTCGGACAAGTTAAAAGGTGGGGTTGTAGTAGGCATACGGGAGACCAGTCCTTTTACGTTGTTGGCATGGGATTGGGGCGGTGGGGGACAGGTTGTGCGTGTTGTGGGAACATGGGGGCATATACAAGTAGGTTTGTTTGTGTGTATATGCCAGCAACATCTAATAGACGGGTGAAGGAAGATTTTGTATGCGAGCATTTAGTATATTTTCTAAGGGCCTTCCTTTAGTTTCCGTGATTGCCGGGGTTGGAATTGTGTTATTAGGGAAAGGATGTTGAGCCAAGAGGTGGGGGTGTCTCTTAGAGATTTTACGGGATGTACTGCGGGCTGTTGGTGTTGTAGACGTGATTGGAGGTGGGGGTGGAACGTAGATTTCACATTTTGTCGGAAAGGTTATGCCGCACGTTTAGATAGAGTGTACATAACTGATTTAATACGTTGTGGGAGGGTAGAATGTGCGGACCATAGGGGCGTGCTGGCAGCTCTAGAATGGGAAGGTGTTGTTCGAGTTTTCCCTAGCTACTGGAAATTAAATGTTAGATTGTTGAAGGGTTTAGAGGCTTTGGAGTCTTTTGGGTTATGGTGGGAGAGGTTGTGGGACGGTGGTAGAGGAATCGGGAATGTGGTGGATTGGTGGAATTCAAGAGCAAGTTGGCAATAAAGGGTTTTTTCAGTAGGTTAGGGAGGAAGATGCGTCATATAGGTACGGAAAGCAGAGGTACCTTGAGGGTCAGTTGAGAGATGTTACGGTGCGGGAGGAAGGTATGATCAAGCAGAAATAGAGTGTCTTAGAAGTCAATTACAGGATATACAGAACGAGAATTTTCAGGCATTGAGGGTGCGGGCGGGGATAGAGGAGGTGCTATGGGGGGATAAGCCCTCTGTTCGAGTCCTTCGAAGTTTCAGGTTGCGACGCAAGGCGACAACGGTGATGTCTTTGGTTGTTGATGAGGACTTGGCTGGATACTGTAAGGGACAAAGGCTATGTACTACAGAAAGCATGGGGAACTATGCGGATAAATGGTTTGCACAAAAATGGATTGGTAGAGACGGGAATCAGGAGGCGAGGAGGCTTTACTACATAGTATAGTGGCGAACGTGAATGATGTGGATAGAATGGCCATGGGGGAAGTATAACGGAGGAGGAGGTTGCCCAGGCCGTTCGGGGTCAGGCAATGGGAAAATCGCCGGGTTGGGATGGAATTTCGGGGGATTTTTATGTAGTCCATTGGGAAACGTTAAAACACGTCCTGGTCCGTTTATACAATGCTATGAAAGATGATGGAAAAATGGGTGGGGAGGTGGGGTTGGGGATCGTCGTTTTAGTGCCGAAGGTACACATACATGGAACTCTAGGGGAATATAGACCCCTCACATTGTTAGGAGCGGATTATAAGATTTTTGCAAGAATTTTAGCTAATCGTATGAAACGAGTGTTAGATAAAGTGGTATGGGAAGGGCAATATGGGATTCCTGGAAGGTCTATGAGGGTCGGCCATCGTAGAATTAAAGGTTTTGTGGAGGAACGTCATGGGGGAGGAGTATTGGGATTGGATTGGGAAAAGGCTTTTGATAATGTAGATAGGGAGACTTTATTTGCAATATTATTAAAACAGGGTTTTGGGGAAGAGATAGTGTCATGGGTGAATATGCTATACATTGATGCAAAACTACGGGTTCAGGTGAATGGGAGGGTGGGGTCCGCGATAGGCATGGGGTGGGGGCTGCGGCAGGGTGTCCCTCTCCCAGCTCTTGTTTGCCTGTTTGCAGGACCCTTTTTATAGGTTAGTTAACGGAGGAGGGGCAGGGTTTTAGTGCGCAGGGTGTAGAGGTGGGCATCATAGGATACGTTGATGAAACTACCATAATGGTGAGTAGTAGGGTAGGTTTGGAATTCATTAACAGGGTTATAGTTTTTTTTGGAGATGCGTCAGGGATGCGTGTTAACAGGGAAAAATCAAAATTTTTGGAGGTGGGGTCCTGGGTGGGGAGACGTTGGGCAAGGAGTATGGGTGGAAAACAGTCGAGGCCTTAAAATATGTGGAGTACATTTTTGTGACGAGGAAAGATCTGCAAGAACAATTAATTCGTCTTTAGTTGTAGATGCAGCCATTCGTAGAATGGCTGGATGGCAACCGAGTGAGGTGACAATACTTCAGGGGGTAATTGTCATAAACGTCCTTGTGTATAGTAAATTATGGTTTGTGGCAGCAGTTTATTCTTTGCTTCCGGAGGTTTGTACTGAGGTTACAGAGGAGAGTTTTGAATTTTATATGGGGATTCCGTCGACATTGGTTGGGGAAGGATGTTGTCATGACAAAAATAGCTAAGGGAGGTATGGGGCTAATACCGGTACATAGGCGTTTGATTGGTATTTATGTGCGGCAGGAATATCTAGAGCGAGGCGGAGTTAGGGGGGCGAGGGTTGACGCAGTAATGAGAGAGGTTAGAAGGTGGTGGGTGGGTAAGGATTTAATGTTGTGTGAAGCCATGTTGCGGCATCTATTGGTAGCACAAGACCCCAAGAGGGTAAGGTATGTAAACTGGATAATATTGGTATGTACGTGGGTGAGGTCATTGGTGAGGAGGTTTATCCGGGTTACCATTGGAAGACCATATGGTATTGGTTCAAGAGATTGCGGTGCAACCTCGGGTTCGAGAAACTGGATTCCGCTTCCTTCATGGCATCCTAGCGTCTAGGGCGCAGTTGTATGTAATGGGTGTGACTCGGGATCAAAACTGTGTACGGTGTGGATGGCCGGAAACGGCCTACCATGTCGTATACTTTTGTGAAGAATTAATAAGGGTGAGGAACTGGTTTCAGGGCGTCCTACGACAGGTAGGCGGTGAGGATTGTCAATGCTTAGGGCGTTAAGTTTAGAGGTATGGGGTTGTTCGGATGCGGTCCGACGATCGGTTTCGTACTTGGTACTCGATTTTTTATATGTTTCTTGGGGGATGCGGGAGATTAGAAGTGCGACGCGCATCAGGGCACTGGCGTGTCGGTTTTACAGAACGAAATGTAGAAATCGTGAAGTGTATGGACATAGCTGGAGAGAGACTTTTCGTTGGGATATAGACATCTAACGATGGATGTATTAAAGGGTTTGTGACATCCACTGCGTGTTGAATGGTACCATGACGGAGCGTGTGGGCTGGTCTTCGGTGAGGGGGAGGGTGATTTTCATTTATGTATGAAGTGCGCTAGTGAAAAGGTGTGCAAGATGTGGGATGTGGCCTAGGATGAGGGAAGGTGACCTGTAGTTGGTCGGGTTAGGTTCTCGGTGTGATCGTTGACTCAGACTGGGGGGGAGTTCAAAATGGAGACAGTGCATGGTTTTATCATTTTGGTGGAACTGTTAGTTATAAGTGGTAGGTAAACTTCTTTTGCATGGAGAGTCGGTCTTATATAGTAGTATAGAGGTATGAGAGTTGGATATTCAAATCCGGCTATTTAGTCCTAAGACTTTCAGAGACAGTGACAACCCATTGTGCCAAATAAGGGTTATATCCTCTGTTTGCGTTACTTTTGTGGCCTTTCATAGGACCGACTCAGATTGTGCGCATTGACAACATGGAGAGATTTCCAAGTTGTATATCTGATGGATATAACATAGTATACAATTAGGCTATGATTCTTATTAGTGTTGATTGGTCATGTGTTAAAATTTCTTATGTGGTCCGATGTATACTGGTAATATGTACTGAGGTTTAGTTAGGTGTTTTGTGTACCTAGTAAGAGGGGGGGGGTAATTAAGAGCATAAGAGATCTAATGCCAGAGAACCTAAGGTTTTTCTGATATCAAAAGGACACCTAGTTTTGTGTTAGGGAGCACGCCAAAGCATGTGGAGAGTTATGGCAATTAACCTTGGATGGTATGCTTACCATGAACAAGACCTGTGGTAGGAGAATTGTTTTGTAGCCTCGAATGTTTTGTAATGATTGGAGACGTAAACTTAGGTACTTCTTGATCCCCATGTAACATACATGAGAGTTGGACTGGAGTCAAGTGTCGACAAAGATAATTTGTATTGAACAAAAATGTGTTTCGACTTAACTTGTATGTAATACTAAGACAAACGAACAACATCTATGTATGGTCAAATAGTATACATGGTACGGTTGATTTTGATTTGTAAATGTATTAGGGGGGGGTGTTGTCGGCGTGTTGTAATATTAATAAGCATTGTTGAACATAATTTACATTCATATTAGGTATCCTTTTATTGTATTGTATATACCTGTATGTACCGTTTTCAATAAGATGTAAAAGTTTTTTTTTTTAAATAACGGTATCAACATATTTAAAGTACACATGGTTAGATGTTAATGTTTAGAGTTCGGAGGTATGATATATTATGTTGAGAAACACTGTGTTGGGCTCTCAACACAAATAAGTTAAGTTGGGGTTTCCCTCGCGATTTGTACTGTGGAGAGCTGCAGGAGGGTCCAGGTACTAGAGCACGTGTTGTACGGTGCTCCGGGAGGGGGGGGTTCTTGGTTTGTAATTGTATTTAGTGACATAATACTATGCTTGTTATAGTACTTATCATTGTTTTGAATGTTGTGTTTCCGCAATTGCGGTTATGATGTAACGGGTTTACATCGAATATGAAATGTCAAATTTCTATCCTGCTGACGTGTTGGATTATGACAGTGTATAATTATTATATTATCACATACATATTTTGTTCCTGTTGTAACTCTTCTTGTCTATACTTGTCTGTACTGTTTTTAATAAAATATAAAAACAAAAAAAATATCAACGTCATGGTAGCTAAAGTTGCACATTTTCCGAATATTCAAAAATATATTATGATAATAGTGCAGAAAGTTGGCGAGATCTATCATTTGTGCTTCTGAAAGTCCTGGCATAAAAGAGCGAGAGTTTTGAAGTAGAAGTTACGAAATCTTATTTGAATCTATGGAACTTGATGCAACGAGTCAGGATCTTCGTAACGGTTTTCAGGTATTGAAGCCAAGGTCGATATCAAGGCATGAGCTAATTGATCGATTTTTCTAATCTGATTTACAGGGTAGACGTTATCCATTTCAGGTGAATAGAGTGGCGCTACATGTAGTTAATTGCGGGATTTATGGCGCTAAGCAGGTGCCGTCAAATTTTGATATTAAGTGGTTTAGAGCATCGAAAGCTTAGCTGGTATTCCTGGGGTGTTGCATAATTTCTCGGATTCGAATCTCAGCCAGTCTCTTAACAGCTCACTGTTTTAAAACCACTTTTTCCATGGTAGCATTGCTTTGAGTACTGCTTGGGAGGAGAATTAAATAATTCTCTGAGCTAACCACTAATGGTGGTAAAGCGGCCTAGAGGGTCGATAGCTTAACTGGCTTCCTGGGAGGGTTTTCTAATGTCGAATCTCGGCCATTTCCAGTATTGTTTTTGCCATGAACCTTTTCTCTTCTGTGGTCGTGACACTATCATAAAAATAAGAGAAGAATGAAATTAGTCTCTGAGCTTACTTCTCATAATAGCTGTGTTTCGAATCTTGGAAAGACTTAGTACTTTTTTTTTAATAAAATCCACACGTTTATGTATTTGCATTGATTTGTGTAATACAAGTGAGATTAGTATCCAAGTTTATGTATTTGCATTGATTTGTGTAATGCAAGTGAGGTTAGTATCCAAGTATAAAGAAAAGAACATTTGTCTGAGAGCTCTCCTCACCTCGAATGTGTCGGTTTACCTTGGAGGAGCAGTGGTCTGGAACGACGATAGTTAACCTGGCTTCCTGGGATGCTGTCGCATGTATTGGGTTTGAATCTCGGCCATTCCCAGTATTGTTATTTGCTTTAAAAGCGCTTGGTTTCGTTCTTTCATTGGTTTGTGTTCTGCTTTTCAGGCTTGACTACAAACAAGAGGAAAATGAGGTTAATCTCTGTCATGGAGATGGCATAATAAAGCAGTGGTGTGGAGCATCAAGAGGTCAACTGCCTACCTGGGATGTTACCAAATGTCTTCGATTTGAATTTCGGCCAGCCGCAGTATTTATTTATTATTTTTCCTTGAAATCGACTTGTTTTCGTGTTGGCACTGATTTGTGTAATGACTGAGAGGCTAATATCTAAAGAGGAGGAAAATTAATTTAGTTTCTGAGCTTACCATTCCCCGAATCTTGTGGTTTGTTATGTTGGAGAAGTTGCCTAGTGTGCTGAGAGTGTAATTGACTTTTAGAGGTTGCCTAATGTCTCGTGCTCGATTCCCGGTCAGTGTTAGTATTCTTCTTTGCATTAAAATCACTTGTTTCTGTGGTTGCAATTATTTGAAAAATACTCTGGACGCAGTTTAGCAACAATGAGAATAATAAAATTAGTCTCTCAACTCACCACTTCCCAAATGTGACGATTAGTCATGGAGTTGTAGTAGACAGGTCTAGAGCGTCGAATGGTTATAATCATAACAAAGCGTTAAACCCGTAAGGTGTTGAATGTTTAGCTTTCCTTCCTGGATGGAAGCCTAATGTCTAGATTTCGAATCTCAGTCCGTCGCAGTATTGTTCTTTCCCCTAAAACTACTAGTTTTTGTAGTTAAATTGATTTGTGTAAAGCAAGTGAGATCGGTATCCAAATGAGACGAGAATGACATTTGTTTCTAAACTTTTCGATTCCCGAGTGTTGCGGTTTGTTACGATTGTTTAGTGGTGAGTGGTGTAGAGAAACGAGTGCTAACCGTGTTTTCTGGAAGGCTGTCTATCGCCTTGTGTTCTATTCTCGGCCAGTTGTAATATAGGTCCTTTTTTTTTTTATAAAACTCTTGTTTCTTTGGGTTCAGTGATACAAGTACTGTTCTTGAGGCTGGTATCCAAACGAGAGAACGAAATTAGTCTCTTAGCCTACCACTCCCCACATGATGCGGATTACCATTGTGGTTTAGAGGTCTAGAGAATCGAGAGGTTACCTGGCTTCCTGGGATGCTACCGAAATGCCTTGTGTCCGATTCTTGGCTGGCCACAATAATTTTTGGCTTTAAATATGCTTGTTTCTGTGGCTGCATTGATTTGTATACTGAGTGTGAGGCTGTATACAAACAGGAGAATAAAATTTGTTTCTGAGATTACTACCCCTATTGCCTAAATATGGCGGTTTGTTATGGTGGTGTAGTCGTCTAAAGCATCGACAGTTTAGCGGGTTCCAGTTCGTGAGGTTTGTATCCAAACGGAATTAAAATGAAATTAGTTTCTGAGCTTACCATGGTGGTGTAGTGGTCTAGATTATCGAAACGTTAGCTGTTTATGAGATGTGGTCTGTTATTTCGGGTTTGAATTTGCGATATATATAAGACAAGTGAAAATTTGTGTATGCAATAATTTCGCCAAAATCATTCTGAACATAACGAAAAAAATATATTTAATTGTGTTTGTTTATTATTTAATTACTGTTAACGTATCTAAAATATATTTAGTTTGGTTAGGCTAAATTAAATTGCGTTTGGGTTTGAAAAATAAGGTTAGGTAGGTTTTTAAAGTTTTTTCTTGGTACAAAATTATATAAATTTTACATTAACATAAATGAAAAAAATATATCTTTAAACGTATAAGATAAAATTTTAGAAAGGATTTAATTTTAGATGAGTTCTTGCTAATTGACCAGTTTTTACCTAATCGGCACGACATATATATATATATATATATATATAATATATATATATATATATATATATATATATATATGTCGTGCCGATTAAAAACTTTGATTTTGCTAAATAGCAACGCTTACTGCCATATAAGACAATTGAAAATTTGTGTATGCAATAATTTCGCCAAAATCATTCTGAACATAACAAAAAAAATATATTTCATTGTGTTTGTTTATTATTAAATTAATGTTAACGTATCTAAAATATATTTAGTTGGGTTAGGCTAATTTAAATTGCGCTTGTTGTAATAAGGTTAGGTAGGTTTTCAAAGTTTCTCTTGGTACAAAATTATAAATTCTTACATTAACATAAATTAAAAAAATATATCTTTAAACGTATAAGAGAAAATTTTAGAAAGGACTTAATTTTAGATGAGTTCTTGCTAATTGACCAGTTTTACCTAATCGGCACGACATATATATATATATATATATATATATATATATATATATATATATATATATATATATATATATATATATTCATATTTAATATCATAAGATGTTTGAGATGGAGGTTAAGTAGTTAGACTGTTGGGTTTAGTCCTGACTCTTTCTCTTCTACTTAAGCTCTTCCTCTCACCGGCTATTCTTCTTCTGTCCCCACTTCCCCCTCGCCCCTAGTGGGTCCTTACCTGAGAGTCTGAACTAACTAAGATGTTTGAGAGGTAAAAAGTAAAGGAGACATTTTTGAAAAAGGCAGCTTGAGACATCAAAGAGGCAGACTGTGCCTCGCAACACTCTGGGTTGAACACATTTTTCTAGACCTGGGATGGAGTTAAGAGGATAAGAAACCCTTGGAGATGTGTGATGGACGAGTAAACTCCTGTAAAAGTATATGAGTATTACTATAACTGCTTTGCTAAGTAAAAGGGCATATAATATTAATATGGATGTTTTTTTGTGTCAAGGTATAGTAATATATTATATAAACTTGAGCGCAATGTTCAAGAGAATAAAATATTATATTTATTAATAATTAGAAGGTTCAATTATTTGAGTCAGACATGCTGTAATTTATGGAGGGTGTGGTAAGTAAGTTTGGTATGCCAGGTGTAAATGAAAATGGGAGTCTTTGATTGAACTTCGTATAGAAGGGTTTGGTAATACATATTTCAAGAAAAAAGGGTAAATAAGTAAAAAATATATGATATAGGGCGTAATGACAGTAGTTTGTTGGACTACGTATTAGTAGATAAAAGACTTGGGTAGCCCTCAGGATATACATATTTATAGATGGGCCACAGACATATCAGATCATTTTTTAGTTGTAGCTACAGTGAGGCTGAAGAGAGTATAGCAAATTAGGTTGAAAAGGTAAGGGGTAGATTTAAGAATGTAGTGTTCGAGTGTTCGGCAGAAGTTTGTGGTTACAGAAAAGTGGGTGCGGGAGTGAAGAAGAGCGATTGGTGGAATGATGAGGCGAAGAAATTAGAAAGAGATAAAAAGTTTACATATGAGAGGATTCTACAAAGTTGAAGTGATACAAGGAGGGAGGAGTATATAGAGAGAAAAAGATAAATTAGGAGAGTGGTGAAGAAATGTAAAAGGAGAGGAAATGAGAGAGTAGGTGAGATGCTATCAACAAAATTTGTTGAGAATAATAAAAAGTTTTGGAGTGAGAGTAATAGGTTCAGAAAGCCTAGGGAACAAATGAATTTGTCAGTTAAATATGGGAGAGTAGAGTAATTAGATGGAGAGTTGGAGGTATCAGGAAGCTGGAGGGAATATTTTGAGGAACCTGTTAAATGTTGATGAAGATAGAGAAGCTGTGTTTTCATGCATTGTGTTGGGAGGTATACTCTCTTGTAAAAATTAAAAAGAGGAAGTTGTGAGTGTGAGGGAGGTACATGAGGCAGTGGGTAGAATGAAATGGGGGTAAAGTAGATGAGATATATGGGAGGAAGACAGAAATATTAAAAGCAGGTGTGGATATAGTTTTGGAGTGGTTTGTGCTTTCATTTAATAAATGTATGGAAGAGGGTAAGGTATCTATTAATTGGAAGAGCACATGCATAGTTCGTTTGTTTAAAAGCAAAGGGGACAAAGAGTGTAAGAATTATATGGGAATAAACCTGTTGAGTATACTTGGTAAAATGTATGGTAAATATATTATTGAAAGAATTTAGAGTAAGACAGAAATCAGGATCACAGATAAACAAGAAGTCTTTAGAAAGGGTAGGGGTGTGTAGGCCAAGTAATTACAGTAAAACATGTAGATAAACAGTAGTCAAGGGTAAAGAGGATTTTGTTGCATTTTTGGATTTGAAAAAGACGTATGATATTTTAGATATGGGGCAATGTGACAGATGTTGCAAATGTATGGAATAAGTGGTAGGTTACTGAAGGCGATGAGTCTTTACGAGGATAGTGAGGCTCAAGTTAGAGTATGTAGGAGAGGGAGATTATTTCCCAGTAAAAGTAGGCATTAGGCAAGGATGTGTTATGTCTCCATGGTTGTTCAATATATTTATAGATGGGGTTGTAAGAGAAGTGAATGATAGGGTGTTGGCAAGAGGTGTAGGATTAAAAGATGAAGAATCTAACACAAAGTGGGAGTTGTCACAGTTGCTTTTTGCTGATGACACTGTGCTTTTGAGATTCTGAAGAAGTTCGTGGTTGGTGGATGAATTTGGTAGGGATTTAAAAAAAGATCTAAAAAAGAACATAGGAAAGAGTAAGGTGATGAGGATAACAAAAATAGGTAATGGAGGATAGGAAAGAAGGGAGTATGGAAGAAGTTAATGTGGAAGATTAGAGACTTATGCAACATATGGGAATCTTTAATGAAAAAACTGTTCGCCACACAGTGGCTTCATCAGTCAATAGAAGGAGAAGGTGTAGAGGAGGAGTTTGAGGTAATCAGTCCTTACCCTGGAATCGATTGTTCAGTCCATCAATCTTGTAGAAAGTACAGCATATGGCGAAGTAACAAAACTGAGTCAGGTGAGTGGAAGCAGGAGGCGGGATCAGTGGGAACTATCAACTTGTCCAAAAGGGTTTGGGCTTTTGAAAAATTCCTTGTATCAAATCCCATGATGTGCAGTGTCTGACAGATTTATCAATGGGTTTGAAAAACCGCGTTAGATTGAGACACAAAAACATATAGGAATCTTCAT
>WNWK01022700.1:0-32103 GCA_009830355.1 Cherax destructor
CAAGCAGGGTTGTCAGTGTCAAGCAGGGTGGTCAGTGTCAAGCGGTATACAGTATGCACACGACTGGAATAGGGAGTGGCATAAGTTGATACCCAAATTGAATATTTAAAGGGGAATCAAAAAAGGGCTTTTAAAAGGTTGTAAAAAATAACAAAAAATGTTTTTAAAAAAAAAAAATGGTAAATTATAATATTTCCCAAAATCTAATTCAAATTTTTCGAAGAGCCCAAAAAAGGCCAATATCCTAAAATACAGAAGTGCATTAAGCTTGAAGCCAATCAAGTTGAAAAAAATTAGTTTTCAAGGGTTGAAGGTCACTACGTCATCGAGGACTCTATTATTTCCATTGCGTTCCTTCAATTTTGTCCCCCAGGATGCCCCCCTCACCAATCCACTAACATCCAGGTACCTAAGACCCCGGGTAAGACCCACTAGCGGTGACCGGGAAAGACGGGATAACGAAGAACAACTCTGGAGAGGAATGTCTTAAGTCGCAGAAAAGGCCGTGTTAAACCCAGTCTCAGAGCATTTATGACAGATGTGACGAGCAAAAATAACATACTTGCTGAGGGGTGCTGACTGTATTCTTGTGTATATCTTGAGAATGTAGAAGAGGGCGGCGGTTAAGCAGGAGGATAACTGGGAAAAGGCCGCTTCATGATGATTGATTGGGGTTTGGCAGTTTTTTTTAGTAGAGGCGCCATTTCTGTTTTTTTAATCTTGATTTCGAGATGTGAACAATTTTTAACCCTTTTTATTGAAGTCTCTTTTAATTTTCCAATGGTTCCCAAGGGTTCCTGAGATGTTTTGGTTTTGGGATAAAGGTAAAATTCCTTTCCCTTTTTTTAAAATTATGGAGTACAGTTTTTTGCAATACATTGCAACACTTTTTGTTCAGTTATGAAAAAATTATATCTTGCCAAATCCGTTTTTTGGGTAAAAATTTTTTCCTCCCTCCTCCTTCTTTCTTCTTCCTCGCGTAGTTGTGTTTGTTCAGTAGGGTTGGTAGACTTGAGGCGAAGCTTGTGATTGGTCAGTAGCAGTGGTGGTGGTGGGTTGGTGGCATGTCATTCGTGAAATTTGTAGGAGTCTTGACAATATGTCAATATGAATTTCAGTGATGAAATTTCAATTATAAATATGGAAAACGTGAAAATTAAATTTCATGGGAGTATAAAACAAATTCCAAACAAATGAGCGAAAAACTAATGTCAAAGACCTGGGGTGATCATGTCAGAGGATCTCATCTTCAAGGACCATAACATTGTATCTTTTCGCATCTGTTGAAAAATGACAGGATGGATAATGAGAACCTTCAAAACCAGGGATCCCAAGCCCATGATGAGACTCCCCCAGGTCGTTGTTCTATCTAGGCTGGAATATTGCTGCACACTAACTGCACCTTTCAAGGCAGGTGAAATTGCTGACCTAAAAATGTACAGAGAACCTTTACGGACACATAACTGTGATCCCACCTAAATTGGGGGGAAACCCCAAAGGGGTTCCAAACCTGTCTCCCTAGAACGCAGGGGGGAGAGATACATTAATATACACCGGGGAATTCCTGGGGGATTAGTACCAAACTTGCACAAAATCATTTTCCACAAAAAAAAAAAGGGCTCGGAACGATGTAACATCCCCAATGAAGAGCGGGGGTGCCACTAGAAAGATAGAGACAATACAATAAGTGTCAGGGCCCAAGACTATTCAACTGCCTCTCAGCATAAATAAGGGGATTCCCAAAATTTATCTCTGGCTCTCTTCAACCAGCCAGGCTGTGGTTCGTACGTTGGACTGCTAGCAGTAACAGCCGGGGTTGATCAAGGGCCTGATCCACCATGAGGCCTGGTCACAGACCGGGCCGCGGGGGGGTTGACCCCGGGAAACCCCCTCAGGTAAACTCCAGCCTGGAAAAGGTTTTGGGGGCAAGAGCAGTTGTCAGATTCTGGAGGAAAGTCTCCAGGTGCATTAAAGTTTATGATATTTGGAGTAATCTTGGTATATCAGCTGAAGGTGGGGGGGTCTCGGACAGATGGCCGACGGACATTTGGCCGAACGGACAAATGGGGTTAAAACCCTTTTAACCCAAAACGTTCGGTGAAAAGTCCGTTTAACCCAAAAGTCCATCAGTGGGGAAAAGTTTGTCGACTAAGTGATCGTCGGTCATCTGTCCGACCAAAAAAATCGGGGAATGTAAAACTTGGCATGCTGTATAATGCAAGTCACAAGAGCATTGGAAACTCAGTTTGGTAATCGAATGATAACCAACTGTTGTCACTGTTAAATAGTCATGATAATGTGCTTTTAGGTGACCGAACCCACACATATCTATGGAGGCGTCCCTTTATCTTTTCTTGGGGGTTAAAAATTTTTTCCCTGTGAGTCTTCCATTTTTAACAGATATTCATTAGACCTTTTCCCCCGCCATTTGGCAGGGGCGTGTATAGTTCCTTTTGTTTTTAAAGGCAAAGGGGGCAAAAAAGGGCGAAAATTATGGGGGAAAAAAGGGCTGTTGAGTGTACCTGGGAAAGTGTATGGTAGAGTTATTATTGAAAGAATTAAAGTAAGACGGAGAGCAGGATAGCAGATGAACAAGGGCTTTAGGAAAGGTAGGGGGGGTGTGAACCGGTGTTTACAGTAAAACAAAAGGTGAACGTATTTGGATAAGGGTAAAGAGGTTTTTGTGGCATTTATGGATTTGGAAAAGGCATATGATAGGGTTTTTAGGGGCAATGTGGCAGATGTTGCAGGTGATGGAATAGGAGGTGGGGTTTCTGAAAGCAGGAAGAGTTTTTATGAGGATAAAGAAGGTAATTAGAGGTGTAGGGGGGAGGGGGACTTTTCCCGGGAAAGTTTTTGGGGCCAAACAAAGGTTGTGATGTACCCTGGGTTCAATTTTTATTTATAGATGGGGTTGTAAGAGAAGTGAATGCGGGGGGCTTAGCAAGAGGTGGGGGGTTTAAAAAAAAAAGTCAAATAAAAAAGGGGGTTTATCAAGTTGCTTTTTGTGTTAATTTTCTTTTGGGAAAAATTTGAAGAGGTTGGAGGGGTTTGGGGGATGAATTTGGGAGGGTACGAAAAAAAAGAAAATTGAAAGGAATATAGGAAAAAGTAAGGTGATGGGGATAAAAAGGTTAGGTGACGAAAGATTGGATATCAGATTGGAGGGGGGGAGTATGGAGGAAGGGGGAAAGTATTAGATTTTGGGGGGTGACATGTCAGCAGATGGGGCATGAAGGATGAGGTGAATCATATATTTGATGGGGAAAAAGGGTGAGTGGTGCACTTTTTGGGCTGTGGAGACAAAGGGAAATTGGTCCATGGAAGTAAAGGGGAATGTAGAGATAGTTATACCAACACTCATTTATGGGTGTGAAGCATGGGTGATGAATGTTGCAACGAGGAGAAGGCTGGAGGCAGTGGAGATTTCATGTCTGAGGTTTAAGGGGTGTGAATATAATGCAGAGAATTCAGATTTTTGGAAATTAGGAGGAAGTGGGGGGACCCCCAAAAAACTATTATCCGAAACGGGGGGGGGTTGTTGAGGGGGTTTTGGGACATGTAGAAAAATGGGGAGACATAATGACTTGGGGTGTATAAATCTGTAGTGGGGGAAAAGGGGGGGTAGGGATCGGCGGGAAAAGGTTTGGGGGGGGGGGAAAGGGGGTTTTTGGGGGCGGGGTTTTTGGGGACTTCCAGCAAGAATGTGTGGGTTATTTGATAGAAGTGAATGGAGACAAATGGTTTTAATACTTGACGTGCTTTTGGGAGGTGAGAAAAGTAACATTTATGAAGGGATTCGGGGAAACCCGGCAGGCTTTTTGGGGAGTCCTGGAGAGGGGAAGCAGTGTCTGCACTCTGAAGGAGGGGGTTAATGTTGCAGTTTTATAACAGTGTAAAGCCCCCCTCTGGAAAGACATGATGGAGTGAATGATGATGAAAGTTTTTTTTTTCGTGCCCCCCCTGCCTTGGTGGGAATCGGCCGATGTGTTAAAAAAAATAAAAAATATACCATTTTCCAAGGCTAACCTACTAGATATAGGTAATAGTACCCCTTTCCCGGTGGAATATTCAAACGGAAACGTTTTAATTTTCCCCCCTGATCAACATGAGGACTTTGTTGCACATTTCCCCCTTTTGGTATAATTCCTAGGTGTTTCTGTTGAGCCCTTTTTAAAAATGACCTTGAGCGTTTAGAACTACTTAGAGCCGCCTAAAAAACCTTCGGGGAAATGTTAACCCAACCAACTTCCATAACAACCCTTTTCCCTTCCATCTTATTACAATGATCCTAAACTTGAAACTCTGCCCCAAGACTGGGCCTAGCCTATAGAAAACATCGTACCCCTTGGGAAAGCTGAAGCTCTTGCTGCGGCCAGAGAGCGTATGACAGAGCTGCGGCAAACTGACTGGGAAAAATTTGTCAATGGTCTCAATGCTCACACCCCACTTAGCAGGGCATGGAGGGACATAAATAGGGTTTAAAGGGGAACAGAACTGGTCAGATCGCGCACCCCCCTCCCTTACATAGGGCAATAGGGTAGTCAGTGCTTGGGCTGTTACATCAAGCTATGACAATCTTCCCAGTACCACACAGGCGAAATTAATGGACAAAAATGATGCAAGGGAGAGACAGAGACGAATTTGTCTCTCCCTTTCCTTACTAAGGTTGACACTTTAATTGTAACTGATTCTCTGTCATCCATAAATGCTTTCAACTCTTAAAATAAATTTTGGCTGCTTTTGAAGGGCCCGACACAGGATGGTAGGATTGTGGACAGTGGGTCAGAGTTCCCTGCTGTGGATTCCATCTCCCTTGGTCTCCAGTGCATGATGGGGAAATGATAAAAATTGGGTAAGCTGTTTATTTCAAAAAAGAGGTAGATTACAATCTTGGCTTGTCAGTTAGCAGTTTGGGGAACAAATTTAAAACGAAAAAAACTTCAATTGAACTTTATTGACTTAAGACTTGGGGAAAATTTACACCAGTCATCCATCTATCATCATTCCATCATGCAGAAGGAGCCACATGTCATGGTTTCTCCCAAAAAAATAAGCAGACTCTTGGGTGTCACTACCCACCGCCTCCGGCTGGGTTGCATCTTTGGCAGGTTAAAATCACCACCACCACCAGATGTAGACCAAACGGAATGCTTTGCCAGATGGGCTATTCACATTGCGTCATTATGTACTAGTGCGTCACACTATGGTTTTTCTTGGACTGCCGCCTTTAAACTGCCCCTGGCAAGCACTGTTGACAATGACACTCTGAAAACTTCTCTCAGACATACAAGTGGCTTATGGACAGAATTTCAAGCTGACTACAGTCGAAAAATTCCCCACCTACATGCACGACACGAAAAGGTTTAACACTTGATAGAGTGAAATGTCTCTAGTCTTCAACCCCCTAATATAACCCCTCCAAACACCATGTGGGGGAAGGACCTTAATCTGCAAAATTCAAGTGGTATTGTTCCTTACCTCGGGTTCCTGGTTTCAAAGGATACCCCCTAAGCTATATATGCAGTAAGTGACACTAGTTTTAGACTAATATTTAAAGGGGGATTGCCCTTTTTACCTTATAGTGGGCGATCGCCCTTATCCCACACCAAATAACCCCACCTTCCCCCGAATATGCAGCTATACTAAGAGAAATGAAAGGAATTGTCTTCTGGGGGGGCCGGGGCCCAGGGGAATATCCACAGTACGTCGGGAAGCCTCTGTGTTTTTGGGTTTCCCCAGGAAAGTATTTTGAAGACACGTAAACCCCGGCACTGCTCTTGTTTTTTTAACACCCGCGTCCAGTTCAAGAAGGAAGAACTAACGCTCTCCCCCCGCCGAGATTCAAGTGTGGGCTGCCAGTTCTCGTTAGCTAACATAATCTAATGTTCGTCTATTTAAGGCTTAAACTACCTATGTTAAGGTGAGCTACATTATTAATATCTAAAGTTGCCTCAATAATCCTACTATTAGTTACTAACTGTACAAACTTCCTAGGCCTTCTAAGAGTAAATCTATCAATTAACATGTGTTATCTCTCTACCTCCGCCAACTAGTGTTTGTTTGGGTGGGTTTGGGTTCATGAACTCAGAGGACTTATCCGTGGTATGAGGCTCCATCGGCCCCTTACCCTTAAACTTGGCGACTCAAAAGTTTCCACACCCTACGTTTTTGTACTGGAGTGCGTCACACCCTCGTCATTATGCTGGAGTGCATCACACCTTGCATCATTATTTTGGGTGTGATAATTAGATTTAGAGACAACTCACCCCAGAAATGTTCAAGAATGTCAAAGTTTTTACCCACAGTGGTATTTACAGACCATTCTGGAAAATACACTGACTTTGCTCACTGTATATAGCATTACCCGTGTACTCACCTAGTTGTGGTTGCGGGGGTCAGTCATGCTCCGGGCCCCCCGCCTCTTCACTGGCTGCTACGGGGTCCTCTCCTGCACCATTGAGCTTTATCATACCTCTTCTTAGCTATGAATGGATCTGCCTCCACTACATCGCTTCCCAACTTTCCCTTCTGACCACTCTGACTGAAAAAATACTTCCTAACTCTTTGATTCATCTGGTTTTCCCAACCAACTGTGTCCCCTTGTTGCTGTTATCCTGGAACATCTTGTCTCTGTCCACCTTGTCAATTCCTCTCCAGTATTTTATACGTCGTTATCATGCCCCCCTATCTCCCATCCTCCATTTCCCCGTCAGGTCGATTTCCTTACTTTTTTCTTTGTAGGACATCCCCCTTAGCTCCGGGATGTCTGATGCAAACCTTTGCACTTTCTCTAGTTTCTTCTGCTTGGCTAGGTGTGGGTTCCAAACTGGTGCTGCATACTCCAATATGGGCTAACGTACAAAATGTACAGGTCGACGATTCTTTATTAAAAAAAATGGAATGCTGTTCTTAGGTTTGCAAAAGCATATGCTGCAGCAGTTATTTGGTGTGTGCGCCTCAGAGATGTACCTGGTGTTATACTCACCCCAAGGTCTTTTTCCTTGATTGAGGTTTTTATCTCTGGCCCCCCAGGCCCCCACTCCCCTCTGCTCTTCTTTGCCCTTCCCCAATCTCCTGACTTGCACTTGGTGGGGTTGAACCAGGAGCCAATTGCTGGACCAGGCTTGCAGCCTGTCCCGATCCCTGTAGTTCTGCCTGGTCTCGTCCGACTGAATTCTTCTCATCAACTTCACATCATCTCAAGGGACCTTCGGAGTCTATTCCTTCCTCATGTCGTTCAATCCAGAAACAGCATGGTCCCAGGACTGACCCTGTGGAACCCCGCTGTCAGCGCCCCTCGACACCTCACCCGTACCATGACTCGCTGCTGTCTTCCTGACAGGTATTCCCTGATCCATTGTAGTGCCCCTTCCCCCGTCCCCTGCCTGGTCCTCCAACTTGCACTAATCTCTTGTGTGGAACTTTTCAAACGCTTTCTTACAGTCCAGAATATGCAATCTACCCACCCCTCTCTCTTTTTTATTGCCCGTCTTTTCGTAGAACTCCCGTAGGTTTGTGACACAGGTTTCCCTCCTAAAACCGTGTTGGCCGTCTTGATAAGCTCATTCCTTTCTAGTTTTCCACCACTCTTCTCCTGACTATCTTCTTAAACCTTGCATGCTATACATGTGTTTTTCTGTTGTGGGTTTAGTGCTACGTTCTCTTCTTTTTAAAAATTGATTTTCTTTTCCCTTTCCCTCCTCCCGGTAGTTGCCCTGTTTCGATAGATGTGTTGAGATCATTGTTGGTTTTTCCCCCAGCTCCTCCTCCCCCCTCCAGGACCCATGGAGAGATGTTATCCGGCCCCATCGCCTTTGAGGTATCTAGCTCGCTTAGTAGCCTCTTCACTTCCTCCTCCCGTTGTGTGTATTGTGTCCAGCACCTGATGGTACCTACCTCTCTCCTTTCTGGAGGCCCTTCTATCTCCTCTGTAACACCTCTTTGAATCTCATGTTGAGCTCCTCCCCTTCGTGGTCATTTCTTGTGACTTCCCCCTTTCCTTCCTCAGCCTGATCACCTGGTCCTTGACTGTTGTTCTCCTCCTGATGTGGCTGTACAGCAGCTGGGTCAGATTTGGCTTTCTGCTATGTCATTCATTTTCTTTGCTCCCTTCCCGATCTGTGCATATTCATTTCTGGCTCTACGACTGATCTCCTTATTCTCTAGGGTTCTTTGCCTTTTTGTACCTCTTCCATTCCCCTTTCACACTTGGTTGGCTTCCCCACTTGGTTTAACCATGGGGCTCATCCTGTCTTTTTGCTTCTCCTGTTTTCCGGGCAGCGCCTCAGTGTGTGTTAGTTACCATTTTGTCCAGGCAATCCCCATAGACACTAGGCCTGTTATGTATGTTTGTGTGTGTAACAGACCTTTGAAATGTTCAGTTTGTGAACGGGCCCTCCGTGGGGAAGCAAGACGCTTTGCCACCTGTGTGTGTGCGTGCTTTGTGTGTGTGTATATGTTTTTATGCTCATGTGTGTGTGTGTGTGTGTGTGTGTGTGTGTGTGTGTGTGTGTGTGTGTGTGTGTCCGTGTCTGTGAGTGTGCCCTCGTGTATGTGCCCTCGTGTGACTCATTTAAAATTTGTACTTATAACTCATTACAATTGTGACCGGGTGTGGACGTGTCAGTGGCTCATTACTGTAATTTGTTCATGATTGTAACCATGTATAGGAGTGCAGATGGTTCATTACCTTTGAACTTGCCATGATTGTGAAATCTACCTGGAGTTCATTACCTTTGTAACTTGCTCCAGCTATCATAACTTTGGGTCCAGTCCCTGGACCCATTATGTACCTCTGTAATCTTTGACTACCGCCCACACCATGGGTATGGCTGCATAATAAAGATATTAAACTAACTGTTGAGTCTGAAGAGTTCATTGATAATTGTGTTGAAGGACCCAGGTACTGCTACATTTTGCATGTAAACAAACATCATGCAATAATAATTTTGTATGAACGCCGTCAGGTAGTGGAAGAATTGCTGGTGGAGGACGTCGGTTGAGTGCCTTTGAGAATTTTGGTGGTATTAGCTTGGTAGCATACGTTGGAGATTTAGTAGATGTTTTCTTTTGTTCTTCTCATTCTTTCTTGATAATTTCATTCCTAATAGGGCACTTAGCAGTGAGAGTGCGATGTTTACTCGTATAGTTCAGACATTTTGGAGGAGGTGGTGGTGCAAGCCTTGAAGCTGTAGTTAGAAGTAGCAGCCCCAGCAGGGTGTGATGTGTTGAAATCTCTCAGCTTCAATATGGCGAGGATTGATGTAGTAGTAAAAATGTTATTATTCCATCCACAAGAGCTTGGGGTGCCATGGTAGTCAGTGAAGGTAATCTTGAGCAGTGAAGAGGCATTTGGAATTTTGGTGATGTATTCCACAGTGGCCCAAGAACTCTGATCTTCTAGTGATGTCTAAGTTCGCCGATAGATTGAGTTATAATACGTTTGTCCAATTGTTTAATGAAGACAGATCTCTGCCCTCAGAAGACATAACTTGGAATCCACTATCATTGAGAGCAGTTGTGGCAGTAGTAGTGATCAGTTTTCGGCTTCAAAATTGTCATTACAGACGATAATAAATGCATTTTCGAGCGAAAGAATCACATTAAATTTGACGTGCACGCTACCCCCTCACAGTGACTGCAAGTAATAATTTGAATGAATCATTTACTGTCCCACTACTAGGCTTGATCTTCACACGATTTGAAAAATACATCTTGGAAGAACATAGATGACGATTGATCTCCAACGGGGATCGTAGGGAGACTGCAGAGGCTGTCAGAGCGACTGTGTCCTGCCAGGGGCAGGTCAACAGTGCAATGGATTGATTGATTGTGGTACCTACTTCTGCTAGGTGAACAATGGCAGCAGGTGTAAGGAAACGTGTCCAACATTTCCACCCATGCCAGGGATCGAACCACGGACACTCAGTGAGGCGAGAACATTGCCAACTGAGCCACAGTTGATTGTGGCAATCAACGTCCTAGTATTCCTCTTTTGTCTATAGTGGAAATACTTTATTACTGTTTGTGTTTAGAAGTTGCCCAGTTTGTTGGTTGTTCGTAGAACCTGGGTTAATGTTTTATCTATTTTTTATGGTGAAGGTTTTCATGTTCATGTTTGAGGGTCTTTCACTGTGATGTCGAAAAAGTGGAATGAAAAAATGTTGTACTGTTTTTGGAACACTGCAAGAGTGCAGTTATTTACATCATTTCTGTAACTGAGGTTGCTAGTGCGTGTATTCCAGCCCAGCCCGTCCTCTTGACCACAGACATGACGCTGAGGGTTGCTAGGTGCGTGTATTCCAGCCCAGCCCGTCCTCTTGACCACAGACATGGCGCTGAGGGTTGCTAGGTGAGTGTATTCCAGCCCAGCCCGTCCTCTTGACCACAGACATGGCGCTGAGGGTTGCTAGGTAGTGTATTCCAGCCCAGCCCGTCCTCTTGGCCACAGACATGGCGCTGGGGGTTGCTAGGTGAGTGTATTCCAGCCCAGCCCCGTCCTCTTGACCACAGACATGACGCTGAGGGTTGCTAGGTGAGTGTATTCCAGCTCAGCCCATCCTCTTGACCACAGACATGGCGCTGAGGGTTGCTAGGTGAGTGTATTCCAGCCCAGCCCGTCCTCTTGACCACAGACATGGCGCTGGGGTTGCTAGGTGAGTGTATTCCAGCCCAGCCCGTCCTCTTGACCACAGACATGACGCTGCTATAAAACAGTCATATGGGTGACTATTGGCAGTACCTTGAACAGTTGAAATATGACAGTTACACAGACGTGCTGTGTGGCTGCCTGATTTCTGTTCACGCCAGACACTTTCTTATATCTTATATTTATATTTTTTCATTGTAGCCTAACCTAACCTCACTTAGAAATGGGCCACACAAACTCTTTGTGAAAGTAAGATATTGTTATTTTGTTTACTACTATAGTTTTTAGCTTTGTATACTTCCACACTTCCCAACTCTAATAATTCCATAGTGTGTTGATAAGATAAGATAAGATAAGATTTCTTCGGATTTTTAACCCCGGAGGGTTAACCACCCAGGATAACCCAAGAAAGTCAGTGCGTCATCGAGGACTGTCTGTCTTATTTCCATTGGCGTCCTTAATCTTGTCCCCCAGGATGCCACCCACACCAGTCGACTAACAACCCAGGTACCTATTTGCTGCTAGGTGAACATGACAACAGGTGTAAGGAAACACGTCGAAATGTTTCCACCCGCCGGAATCGAACCCGGGCCCTCCGTGTGGAAGCGAGGCTCTAGCCACCACAAAGTTGTTTGTGAGTTAGTTTTCAGTGTACATTTTCGTGGTAGGTGTGTTGTTGGCGGTGGTGGTATAAATATTGTGCATAGCCCTGGCCGGCTTGGCTTGCCCATGAATTATTTCAGTGTCTGTGATTCCGCAGTATGCGGGTACTGCTGTGTCATGTCCGTGGTAGTGGTGCGGGTACTGCTGTGTCATATCCGTGGTAGTGGTGCGGGTACTGCTGTGTCATATCCGTGGTAGTGGTGCGGGTACTGCTGTGTCGTATCCGTGGTTGTGGTGCGGGTACTGCTGTGTCATGTCCGTGGTAGTGGTGCGGGTACTGCTGTGTCATGTCCGTGGTAGTGGTGTTGGTGTAGGAGGTCGAGGCGGGGACATACAAGATCCTTGAAGGTTTTAAAGAACTGCATAGCATTTTTGGAGTCACTACAAGCTGTATAATTGCCAACCAGGAGTATATTAATTAATACAAGGGTCTGCTAACAGCTTAGGTATGGAGACAGTAAAAGTGTTTGAGTAATTTCCATCCCATTTTGAGAAGGAAGAGATTAATCCACAATGGGATGTCGAAGAATTGTATTATTGCTGATGATTCGTGATCCATCTGTATACATTACTGTTGTATAGGAGTGATGATGGTATAATGTAGATGTAAAAGTAGAAACTCTTGCTTCATTTGCTGTTGTTTAAGGAGAATCATTAATAGTTTAGTTTAATGTCTTTACTGCACACCTCATTCCCATGGTGAGGCGGTAGTCAAAATATTACAGAGGCACATAATGGGTCCAGGGACTGGACCTCAAAGCTTTGATAGCTAAACAAGTTACACTGGTAATGAAATATTTACTCGCTTATATCTGGTTATAATCAAAATGTGTTATTTATGCAGACATAAATTACAAACAAAGAAACAAACTATTTTTTCTACAGTTTACAAAATGTAGTTTATATGAATAACAAAAAAAGGCACAATACCGTGACTTTGTGTCAGTGTGACTTTGTAAATGGTCCAAGTCAGACCGAAACGTCGTCGTAATCTCCTCTTTTATGTGCGGGTTATTTTTGTAGTTTATATGTAATAAAATAGTTTTAAGTACAAAGGAAAATCACTGACATGCTGTGCATTTTGGGCAGACTAATCCTAATGCACATTACTTAAGACTACAATTTTAAGTATGCATTACAAAAAAGAAAAGTAACTAATGAAAATAATACAATTTTAAGTATGTATTAACACTTTAAACTGATTCAGTGATCTTAATTTAATTGGGATTTCTAAAGCAGTTTCAACCTGGCTCTATTGATTTCAGGCTCTGGAACGATTATAATATAAACAGGAATTAGTTGAGTTAGTTATGTTTGGTATAGCAAAGTGTTCGTGTAGTTAGGGAGATAAAGTGATTTTTAATTATAGCTCTAAATTAGTTGACAGGGGACCTTTCACTGTTACTGGTAATGAATTCCAGGTCATGGGGGCCTTCTATGTGCATGGTATTTTCGCATAGGGATAGATGGACACGGCGGGGGGGGATGTCGAAGAGAGTTTTGTGCCCTGTGTTGTGTCCGAGTCCTGCTGCAACTGCCAAGAAAACGCTTCTGGTCGGGATATATATTAGAATTGATTGTTCTGTAAATGTAGGTTGCACAATAGTACGAGTGAATGTTTTGTATAGTGAGTAGGTTTAGGTCTTTGAAGAGTGGGGGGTTGTCTAGCAGTGGATTGTGTGATCATTCGTACTGCGGCTTTCTGTGTTGTCATTAGTTTTACGTGGTTTTCGTTGTGGAACCCCAGGCTCAAATAGTATAGGTGAGATATGGGTAGATCAGTGAATAGTATAGTGTAAGTAGTACTGTTTGTGGTTCATAGTAACGTATCTTTGAGAGGACGCCAACTGTTTTAGAAACATTTTTTTGTTATGTGTTGGATATAGGTGATGAATTTCAGGCTGCTATCAAGGTGCAGACCCAGGAATTTTCCCTCATTATGTTTAACAATAAGGATGTTGTTAAACATAATGTTTAGGTGGACCTCACTTGCTCTACTTCTAAACATAATGTAAAAGGTTTTCTCTATATTAAGTGTAAGTTTACTGATGATCATCCAGGTTGCTATTTTTGCGAGTTTTTTGTTAACAATAGTGTTGAGTGAGGCGAGATTTGGGTGGGAGATGACAAAAGTCGTGTCGTCAGCAAAGAGAATAGACGTAAGTTGTTGTGATACGCTTGGAAGATCGTTGATGTATAAAAGGAAAATGAGGGGAACAAGAACGCTACCCTGTGGTACACCAGTGTACAGGGGTCTTATGGAGGAGGTTGTGTCATTGACAGAGACGTATTGCTTTCTAATAGTAAGGTTCGACTTGATATATGCAAGTGCGTGGCCTCTTATACCGTAATGATCAAGCTTGAGGAGTAGGCTGCTGTGGTCTATTGTATCAAAAGCTTTCTTAAGGTCGATAGAGTCCAAGCGGGTATTCGTTTTTTTCAAGTGTTGTGTAAAGTAGGTCTAGCATTTTTATTATTGCGTCGTTTGTGCTTTTGTTTCTCCTGAAGCCAAACTGGCAGGAGTTAAGGATGCTTTGTGATGTTATGAAGGAGTATAACATTTAGTGTATGAGCTTCTCAAGATTTTGGAAAGAAAAGGCAAGTTTGATATTGGCCTATAATTGTTTACATCTGTTGGGTCACCATCTTCGTGTGTTGGTGTTATCCTTGCTAGCTTGAGTCATGTCGGAAAGTGTTGGTTTCTAGTAATGCAATGGTGGGTAAAGGGTTTGAACCGCTCGTGTGTACAGTAGTGGTGGTACTTGGGTTACATTTCCTGATTTGTTTTTTTTAGAGTTAATAATCATGGTAACCTCAGTGGGCTCTGTTGGTGTAAGATAGACGAATGTTGGGAAGTCTCCATCTAGATAATCATTAGATCGGGCATTAGTAATTGGAATTTTACTGGCGAAATTTGATCCAATGGTTGAGAAAGTCAAATCTTGTTAGCTGTATCAATAGACTGGAGTTTTGGTTCGTTTGGTTTAGTTAGTACAATATCACTAGCTCTGCTCGGTTTGTGGTGCCCAGGTCTTGTTTATGTCTCCTCTTGTTCAGACTTTCTGATTAATTTGGTGAGGACTGACGTATAGTGTTTGATAAATTGCTTAGTTTTTAAGTATCTTCTACATTGTTTCTCATATTGATGGAACTTAGGATGCTGTTATTAAACAATAGGCAACTTAGCCTTTTATTGGTGATCTGTTTAGTTTTTATTGGACAGAGTTTGTTATATAGTCTTTGAATTTTGTTTAGAAATATCTTTCCCCGTTCATCGATACCGGTGGCACTGGAAACGTCTGTAGGTCAGTCAACTGAGCTTAGTTCTGCAGTGAAGTTACTTACTGAAGCCTCATTATTGAGGAGGACTTATTATATTCCATTGGTTGCTTACAAATGTTTGTTAGGTTGGTATGGTAATTATTGGGTGGGCAGTATGTTGAAGGTATGTGATGTCTTTCCAGGTGAGGGGGGGGGGGGTGAGTCAATATATATTCTTAGAAATCTGTGTATCTTTCCATGTTGGATGGGATTGTTTGCATTGATGACAGTGGACAGTTGTTATCTTCGTTTTTAGTGAAGATTTGAAAGGAGGTTTTGTCTACACTGACTTGCCGACTCTTCGTGTATACAGTTAATTAGATTTGGTGCATGTTGTAGTGTCATTATAGAGGACAATACAGTGTTGGTGGGGTAATATAATATTACATCGTCAGCAAATGCCGTGATGTGCACTAGATTTGTATTAGGAACGTCAGAAAGAAATGTTGTGAGAAATGTTGGGCTTTGAATTTATTCCTCAGACCGAATCTAATTACCCCCAATCCCCTTTTTCCTATCCGATACTCCCCATCACCCCTTTCCCTTTCATCCTCCTCTCCCCAGCCCTCCACTTTCCCTTTCCTGTTTTTGCCTTTGAGGTTGTTCACTTAGACTTTGTAGTTCCTAGACCTAAGAAGGGGTTCCTGGGGTCCAGCTCCTTCCGTTGAGGTCCTTGATGGTAGTGTAGATTACCGTGGAATCTGGATCATCTAGAGATCCCGATCCCTCTCCGGTCATGACTCACGATATCATAATGATGCGATTGCAAACAACCCATACCTCAGGGCGGGGATAGAACCCGCGATCAGAGTGTCAAAAAACTCCAGACCGACGCGTCACAGTGGTGCCAATGCTAACCTTCCTATGGTGTATAAATATACCTAGTTGGATGAATCTTATTGTAGCCAGCTGACCCAGTGGCTAACGCGACGGTCGGGAGATTTATGACTCTCTGATCGCGGGTTCTAGCCCCGCCCGTGGTATAGTTTCATTTCCGGTCTACCGGAGTGCGGCTTCGGGTGTCTTTCAGGTGATGGGTGTATCTCTGGAGGCTGCCTGTCGAATTCCAGGAGGTGGTGGCTGAAGCAGGTATGCTTTGTGGCGGATTTCCGACCACCCTTTTGTCCACCGAGGTGGCTTGGTAGATGTGAGGATGCTATCCCGGATTGCTGGTTTGCTGGCGTGAAGGGCAGGGTATGGCACGGGTTCCATGCAGCATCTGCACTACCGGCTGTGCTGAGGGTGTCCTCTTGGGCATGGCTGGGGAGACTTGCGGTCCTTTTCCCTGGGAGCTGCCCCTCCATGCTCCCCCTTTTTTTTTTTTTTTTTTTTTTTCTTTTCTTTTTCTTCTTAAAAATAAAAGAATAGAGAGACTTAACCATGGAGTCCCAAGTCTATGAACCTCCTTCTCCTGGGCCCTTGTTTGTTTATTATTAAATTACTGTACACTTATCTAAAATATATTAAGTTGGATTAGGCTAATTTAAATTGCACTTGGTATAATAAGGTTAGGTAAGTTTTCTAAGGTTCTTTTGGTACAAAATCATTAATTTTTATATTAACGTAAATGAAAAAATATATCTCTAAATATATAAGAGAAAAATTTAAAAAGGACTTATTTTAAATGAGTTCTTGCTAATTGACCGATTTTACCTATTCGGTATTGATATATATATATATATATATATATATATATATATATATATATATATATATATATATATATATATATATATAATGTATCTCTGACACCTCGTGTGCTGTATATGCCATCTTTATATCAACAAAGTATCTCTTAAATATTTTGTACCATATTATGTAATAAAATATACCTATTGGTAAAAAAGAATGAAAAGATGGGTGGTAGAAGTGGAATATTCAAATGGCTTCAGGAAGAAATCCAAATATTCTTCCTTGAAGCCTTTTATCCACTTCTCCGAGGCTATGGGTCCCACAATTTACATCAGAGGTGGACCTCATATATATATATATATATATATATATATATATATATATATATATATATATATATATATATAAGCTCGTCTCCTAGCGGTGAAGGCACCACACTCAGGAGATTTCCTTCTAGCTGTTCCCAATTCCTCCCTGGGCACTCGACTTGACCCACAGGCCATTCGGATTGGTGTTGCTCTTCGCCTAGCCGCCCCCATACTCACCGAACATAGGTGTATTTGCGGCAGGGCGACGGCTGATCAATTCGGACTTCATGGTCTAGTGTGTCACACATCAGAAGGGAAGTATGCTAGACATGAGGAGGTCAATGACATCATAAAGAGAAGCCTCGCCACAGCCCGTTGCCCAGTTCAACGGGAACCCCAAGTGCAGAGGTCTGATGGAAGTCAAAAGCGTCCTGATGGAGCCACTATGCTACCCTGGAAGGATGGTAAGCAGATTGCTTGGGACTACACCTGTGCTGCCACATTGGCAGACACATACCTGCCATACTCCGTAGCCGAAGGGGGTGGAGCTGCCAGCCACAGGGAGACCCAGAAGACTCGCAAATATGAAGGCCTTTCCCCTTGCTATAACTTCATCCCAATAGGGTCGGAGACCCTTGGAGCATGGGGCAAGTGTGCTCTAAAGTTTCTCAAAGAGCTGGGTGAAAAACTCTTCATAGAAACCAAGGACCACAGGGCGGCCAGCTTCCGCTTTCAGAGACTTAGTGTCGCGATCCAGAAGGAAAATGCCTGCAGCATTCTGGGCATGCGGTCCACTGCCGAGGAGCTGAACGAAGTGTTTGAGATGTAGCTCTTAGTAGTTATCTACGTTGTTTTACTCCCTATTGTATTCTTGTCAATGTATTTTGTCAATATATTTTGTCAATGTATTTTGTCTTTAAATAAAGTTCATATAAAATATAGGGGGTGGTAGGAGAAAATTTTCAAACAGCTTCAGGGAGAACTTTGAATTTTCCCTGAAGCAAGTTTATTCTTTTCTCTGAGTATGAGAGTCCCCAGGACAGTTCCAGAGGTAGTACCTCCTATATATATATATATATATATATATATATATATATATATATATATATATATATATATATATATATATATATATATATATATATATATATATATATATATACTCAAACACACACACAGTTATAGGATGGTATTGACGTGCGTATGAGTCACTTAAGAGAGTCAATCGGTGCAGTGTGCGTGTCTGACAAGACTAAACCTTAGAAATACCATGACACACTTAGAGCTGTGTGGTATTGAAACAGCCATTCATTTGATTCTTTAACATTTAGTAAATCATGGGTTTATAAGACAGCCTAGATGTGGTCCTGGCCTATCTTTCAGAAGAACTAAGAACATAAGAAAGAAGGAACACTGCAGCAGGCCTACTGGCCCATGCGAGGCAGGTCCAATTCACCTCCCGGCTTAAACCAATGACCCATCTAGTCAGGTCAGACCACATCCACTTAAGGAGCACGGCATCAGACCTATTAGCACAAGCTAGTCAGGTCCAACTCACACCCACTCATGTATCTAACCTATTTTTAAAACTACACAACGTCTTAGCATCTATGACGGTACTCGGGAGTTTGTTCCACTCATCCACAACTCTATTACCAAACCAGTGCTTTCCTATATCCTTCCTGAATCTGAATTTTTCCAACTTAAAACCATTGTCTACTTCTGTCTATTTTAAGGAATATAGTGCATTACCTAAGCGGTTTGGGACAAGGATAGTAAAGCAGAAGAACCTCTCCCCATCCTACCTCCACTTACTACCGGCATGAAAAGGAGGGAATAATAAATAATACCAACTTACACCATATCTCACTTACTGGAAAAATATACACATAAGCAGTATAATGTGATCCTTTATTGACAACGTTTCGCCCACGCAGTGGGCTTTATCGAGTTACAAACAGATCTGTTTGTGACTCGATAAAGCCCACTATGTGGGCGAAACGTTGTCAATAAAGGATCACATTATACTGCGTATGTGTTTATTTTTCCATTGTGTTGGTATTTTATACCATTTATTTCCATCTCACTTACTGCTGTCTCTGTGCCCAGCAGTGTGCAGCTTTTGTTCCTGAACATTTCCTGGTGCCTGATAGGGCCTCAACATAGAACTTAGCTCCTTCCTTTCCTTCAGTCCGCTTATTGCATCTTGGTGTACCTGCTCAGGATGCCATGACTCGTTTGTTTTGTGGCTCTATATGTTGCTTCAGCATTTTCAGCTAATCTTCTAGGCTCTGTATCCTGGCTTCTGCAGCTTTGACTCACAGCTCTTGCTTCTTGTTCTCTGCAACCATCCTCTCCTCCATTTTAGCGATGAGCTTACCTAGCTTCTTCTCCCACTCTTGCTCCATCCTTCTACTTAGCTGTTCCATCCATTCTTCCTGTTTTCCTGAGTCTTCGACCTTCCCTTTGGGGTCCCCTTTAATATGCTAGTTATCATAGTGTGTGTATAGGTTCTATATATGTGTACTGTATGTGTGTGTTAGTGTGTGTTTGTGTGTGCTTGTGTGTGTGTGTATGAATGTGAATGTGTGTGTGTGTGTACTCTAATAGTATTCACCTAATTGTGGTTGAAGGGGTCAAGTGACAGCACCAGGCCTTGCCTCTTCACTGGAGAGATGTCCGACACCATCGTCTTTGAGGTATCTAGCTCGCTTAGCAGCCTCTTCACCTCCTCAACTGTGTGTATTGTGTCCAGTACTTGATGGTGTACCCCACCTTGCCGTATTTCTGGAGTCCCTTCTGTCTCCTCTGTGAATACTTCTTTGAATCTCACGTTGAGCTCCTCACATACTTCTTTGTCATTTCTTGTGATCTCCCCTCCTTCCTTCCTCAGCCTGATTACCTGGTCCTTGACTGTTGTTTTCTTCCTGATGTGACTGTATAACAGCTTCAGGTCGGACTTGACTTTTGCTACTGTGTCATTTTCATATTGTCCTTACCTGAGCATATTCATTTCTGGCTCTTCGGCTGCTCTCCTTATTCTCCTGGGTCTTTTGCCTTCTATACTTCTTCCATTCTCTAGCACACTTGGTTTTGGCCTCTCTACACCTTCAGATAAACCAAGGGCTCGTCCTGGCCTTCTCATTATTTCTGTTGCCCTTGGGTACAGGTTTTTCCTCTGCTTCATTGCATATTGTCACATGTTCCATCATCTCATTTACTGATCTCCCTGCCAGTTCACTGTCCCACTCAACCTCGTGCAAGAAAATCCTCATGCCTGTGTAGTCCCCTCTCTTGTAGTTTGGTTTTGTTCCTCCTGCCCTTCCTGCTTCCCTCTCTACTTGTAGCTCTACTATGTATTCAGAGCTCAGAATCACGTCATCACTAGCCCCAAGGGGTCTTTCATATGTGATGTCCTCAATATCCAAACTACTGAAGGTGAATACTAGGTCCAGTATTGCTGGTTTGTCCTCTCCTCTCTCTCTAGTATGTTCCTTACATGTTGGTACATGAGGTTTTCCAGTACCACCTCCATCATCTTAGCCCTTCACATTTCTGGGCCCCCATGTGGCTTCAGATTTTCCAAGTCAGTTTCTTTGTGATTGAAATCATTCACAGTCAGTAGTTTTGCCCTGCCCACATGGGCCCTTCTGGCCACTTCATCCAGTGTGTCAACCATCGTTCTGTTACTCTCATCATATTCTTGCCTTGGTCTTCTGCTATTCTGTGGCAGATTATACATCACTGCAATTACCACCTTGGGACCTCCAGACTAGTGTTCCTATTATGTAGGCTCTTGCTTCTCTGTCTCCTCCCTCCAGCTCATCAAAATCCCCTCTATTCCTTCTGTTTTTCTTCAGGATCTGGTATTCAGTTGGAAAGATGGCATCTGTTATTATTCCTGTGAGCTTGGTTTCTGTGAGAGCTGTGATGTCGGGTGATGCCTTTTTGATTCTTTCATGCCACTCCTCCCACTTAATCATTATTCCATCAGTTTCCTCTCCAACACTGAATTCAGGAGGCTGTGGGGTTTGGAGGAGTGGGGAACCTGGCAGGGTGCTATGGGATTCTGCTGCATACTGTGGGGTGGGGGTTGTGAGTGTGGAGTGTGCTGTGGGGTTCTGAGGGTGGTTTTGTGGGTGCTTGTGCTTATTGCTCCACCTGGCTCTGGTTGTCCCCTGCTGACTCTATCTTGTCTCTCTTTCTAGCCCGTTTCATTTCTGTGTCCTCTCCCTCAGCTTCTGTCATTCTAGTCTCGTTCTGTCATGGTCTAGGAACACCTTCTTTTATGTTGATGATTCTTTCAGCTGTGGTTTCTCCTGTAGGATCCTGTTCCTCACTGTTTCTGTCCTGAGAATTAATTTGTCCAGCCGATTTCGTCCCTTTGAGTACCCCATTATTCTCTGAAAATTTACTATCTCAGTCATGTCCTCCTCACCTATGTGTTTGATGATGTTTTCAATCTCTTGTTTTTTTTCTGCCATCTTTCATTGTATGTCCTTCCTTTGCTTTCCTGAAGCCCATGAATACAGATTGACCTCTGTTTCTCCTCCTCCCATTGTTTTTCCCTCTGTGTGTCTGGGTCCCACTTGTACATAGCCATTGTCTCTCTTATTATTTCCTGTAACTCTTGATGGCCTGGTCATGCCTCAGCATGGGACCTGTCACCTTCTCTACCTGCACCCCTCCCCTCACATACTGCTGTCCTTGTGCCCAACAACTTTCCCCCTTCATTCCTTGGCCTTGCCTGGTGGCCTGATAGGGCCTTAACATAAATCTTGTCTCCTTCCTTTCCTTCTGACCCCTCCTTTAATAGGGGTGTACCTGCACCAGATGTCACATTTCTTCTGGGCACTGGCCCTGTAACCCGCTTCAGTATATTTACTTCATCTTCTAGGGTCCGTACCTTGGCTTCTGCAGCTTCAGCTTGTGACTCCCATTTCTTCTTCTCTGCCTTCAGCCTCTTCTCCATTTTCGCAGAAAGCTCACATAGTTTGCTTTCCCACTCTTGTTCCATCATTTTACATTGATCTTCCATCCATTCTTCCTTTCCAGGCCCATCTTGGGCTAGGTTTCGTAGTGTGTGTGTGTGTGCGCTGTTTACGTGTATGAGTGCTGTTTGTGCATGTGAGTGCTGTTTGTGTGTGAGTGCTGTTTGTGTGCATGTGTGTGTGTGTGGGTTGTGTGTGTGTGTGTGTGTGTGTGGGTTGTGTGTGTGTGTGGGTTGTGTGTGTGTGTGTGTGTGTGTGTGTGTGTGTGTGTGTGTGTGTGTGGTTGTGTGTGTGTGTGGGTTGTGTGTGTGTGTGGGTTGTGTGTGTGTGTGGGTTGTGTGTGTGTGTGGGTTGTGTGTGTGTGTGTGTGTGGGTTGTGTGTGTGTGCGGGTTGTGGGTGTGTGTTGGTTGTGTGTGTGTGTGGGTTGTGTGTGTATGGCTTTTGTGTGTGTGGATTGTGTGTGTATATAGATATGGATGTGTGTGTTGTGTGTGTGTACTCGCCTAATTTTACTCACCTAATTGTGGTTGCAGGGGTCGATTCGTAGCTCCTCCCCCGCCTCTTCTCTGGCCACTACTAGGTCACTCCTTGCTCCGTGAGCTTTATCATACCTCTTCTTAAAGCTATGTATGGATTCTGCCTCCACCTAAAGTCATTGCCAGATCAGCAGGGCTGTGGTTCGTACGTTGGACTACGTGCGGCCAGCAGTAACATCCTCGTTGATCAGGCCCTGATCCACCAGGAGGCCTGGTCATGGACCGGGCCGCGGGAGCGTTAATTCCCGGAATGCCCTCCAGGTAGACCTCCAGGTAGGTAGACCACCTCCTTTCTAGACTGTTCCACTTCCTTACCACTCTGTGACTGAAGAAATACTTCCTAACATCCCTGTGACTCATCTGAGTCTTCAACTTCCAATTGCGATCCCTTGTTTCTGTGTCCCATCTCTGAAACATTCTGTCTCTGTCCACCTTATCGATTCCTTTAAGTATTTCATGTTATCATGTCTTCCCCTCCCGTCCCTCCTGTCCTCCAGGTCAATTTCCTTTAACCTCTCCTCGTAGGACATCTCACGTAACTCTGGGATAAGTCTCGTTGCAAGCCTCTGCACTTTAATTTCTTGACTTGCTTGGCCAGATGTGGGTTCCAAACTGGTGCTCCATGCTACAATATGGGCCTGATGTACACGGTGTACAGGGTCCTGAACGACTCCTTACTGAGACGTCGGAATGCTATTCTTAGGTTTGCTAATCGCCCGTATGCCGCAGCAGTTATTTGGTTGATGTGCGCTTCAGGAGATGTGTTCAGTGTTATACTCACCCCGAGATCCTTTTCCTTGAGTGAAGTTTGTAGTCTTTGGCCTCCTAGACTGTGTTCTTACAGAGGTCTTCTTTGACCTTCCCTGATCTTCATGACATTGCACTTGGCGAGATTGAACTCTAGGAGCCATTTGCTGGACCAGGCCAGTAGATTGTCTAGGCTTGTCCTAGCCTGTGTGTAAGAGCGTGTTTGTGTGTGTACTCACCTAATTGTGGTTGCAGGGGTCGATACTCAGCTCCTGGCCCCGCCTCTTCGCTGTCCGCTACTGGGTCTCTGCTCTCCCTGCTCCATGAGCTTTATCATACCTCGTCTTAAAACTATGTATGGTTCCTGCCTCCACTATATCTTTCTCTAGACTATTCCACTTCCTGACTACTCTGTGGCTGAAGAAATGCTTCCTAACATCCCTTTGACTCATCTGAGTCTTCAGCTTCCAGTTGTGTCCCCTTGTTTCTGTGTTCCCTCTCTGGAACATCCTGTCACTGTCTACCTTGTCGATTCCCCGCAGTATTTTGTATGTCGTTATCATGTCTCCTCTGACCCTTCTTTCCTCCAGTGTTGTTAGTCCTATTTCCCTCAACCTTTCTTCATAGGACAGACCCCTGAGTTGTGGAACTAACCTTGTCGCAAACCTTTGCACTTTCTCTAGTTTATTTACGTGTGTTAGTTAGTTAGTTACTATTTTGTCCTAGGCACATGTCGATTAGACACTAGGCCTGTTGTATATATGTGTGTGTGTGTGTAACGAAACACTTCGAAATGTTTCGGCCTGTGTGTGTGTGTGTGTGTGTGTGTGTGTGTGTGCATGCGTGTGTTGTGTGTGTATGTGTACATATACATCTAATAGATGTATATATCAATGGTTGTTGGTGCAGGGATCATATATAAAGCAGCCAGTGAGGCGTATCGAGGAATAGATTTTGATGGAATGTTGATCATGCAACTATGTATGTGTGCAGTGCAGCGGGTGTGTGTGTGTGTGTGTGTGTGTGTGTGTGTGTGTGTGTGTGTGTGTTTACCCATCTAATTGTAGTCAAAAAATTGTGGTTGCAGGGATCGAGTTACAACTCCTGGCCCCACCTTATCACTGGTCGCTACTAGGTTCAGGTGTGTGTGTGTTGTGTGTGTGTGTGTGTGTGTGTGTGTGTGTGTGTGGTTGTGTGTGTGTGTGTGTGTCTGTGTGTGTGTCTGTGTGTGTGTTAGTGTGTGTGTGTGTGTCTGTGTGTGTGTGTGTTAGTGTACTCACCTAATGTTACTCACCTAATTGTGGTTGGAGGGGTCGAGACTCAGCTCCTGGCCCCGCCTCTTCGCTGTCTGCTACTGGGTCTCTGCTCTCCCTGCTCCATGAGCTTTATCATACCTTGTCTTAAAACTATGTATGGTTCCTGCCTCCACTATATCTTTCTCTAGACTATTCCACATCCTGACTACTCTTTGGCTGAAGAAATGCTTCCTAACATCCCTTTGACTCATCTGAGTCTTCAGCTTCCAGTTGTGTCCCCTTGTTTCTGTGTTCCCTCTCTGGAACATCCTGTCACTGTCTACCTTGTCAATTCCCCGCAGTATTTTGTATGTCGTTATCATGTCTCCTCTGACCCTTTCCTCCAGTGTTGTTAGTCCTATTTCCCTCAACCTTTCTTCAAAAGACAGACCCCTGAGTTGTGGAACTAACCTTGTCGCAAACCTTTGCACTTTCTCTAGTTTCTTTACGTGCTTGACCAGGTGTGGGTTCCAGACTGGTGCTGCATATTCTAGTATGGGCCTGACGTACACGGTATACAGTGTCTTGAACGATTCCTTGTTAAGGTAACGGAACGCTAATCTTAGGTTTGCCAGTCGCCCATATGCTGCCGCAGTTATCTGGTTGATGTGTGTCTCCGGAGACGTGCTTGGCGTTATACTCACTCCAAGGTCTTTCTCCTTTGCCGAGGTTTGTAGCCTTTGTCCGCCTAGTTTGTACTCTGTCAGCGGTCTTCTTTGCCCTTCTCCGATCCTCATGACTTTGCATTTGGAGGGATTGAATTCGAGAAGCCAATTGCTAGACCAGATGTCGAGCTTGTCCAGGTCTGTTTGCAGCCCTGCCTGGTCCTCTTCCGATGTGATTCTCCTCATTATTTTCACATCATCCGCGAATAGAGACACTTCTGAGTCTATCCCGTCCATCATGTCATTTACATATACCATGAATAACACTGGTCCTAGGACTGACCCCTGCGGTACACCGCTCGTCACAGGCGCCCACTGTGATACCTCACCACGCACCATGACCCGTTGTTGTCTCCCTTTGAGGTATTCCCTGATCCATTCCAGTGCCCTTCCTGTTATACCTGCTTGTTCTTCCAACTTCTTTACTAATCTCATGTGAGGAACTGTGTCGAATGCCTTCCTGCAGTCCAGGAAAATGCAATCAACCCACCCTTCTCTCTCCTGCCTTACCTCTGTTACTTTATCATAGAACTCCAGGAGGTTTGTTACACAGGATTTGCCTTCCCGGAATCCGTGCTGTCTGGTGTTTATTATCCTGTTCAGCTCAAGGTGTTCCACCATTCTTTTCCTGATGATTTTCTCCAGGACTTTGCACACTATACACGTAAGTGACACCGGTCTATAGTTTAGTGCCTCTTTTCTGTCTCCTTTTTTAAAAATGGGGACTACGTTGGCCTTCTTCCATACCTCAGGTAGCTGCCCAGTTTCAAGGAATGTGTTGAATATTATGGTAAGTGGCACACTCAGTACCTCAGCTCCTTCCCGAAGAACCCACGGGGAGATATTGTCCGGACCCATCGCCTTTGAGGTATCGAGGTCACTGAGTAACTGCTTCACTTCCTCCTCAGTTGTGTGTATGCCCTCTAGCACTTGGTACATCCCTTGTTGGTGACGAACCCCGTCCTGTCTACCCAGCTGCCTTCCTTCCTCCATTGTGAATACTTCCTTAAACCTCAAGTTGAGCTCCTCACATACCTCTTGATCATTACTTGTGAGTTCCCCATCTTCTCCTCAGCCTTATCACCTGGTCCTTGACTGTTGTCTTCCTTCTGATGTGACTGTACATCAGTTTTGGGTCAGACTTAACTTTCGATGCTATGTCATTTTCGTACTGTTTCTGGGCCTCCCTCCGTACTTGTGCATACTCGTTTCTAGCTTTTCTACTAATCTCTCTGTTTACTTGGGTTCTTTGCCTTCTGTACCGTTTCCATTCTCTGATACTCTGAGTCTTTGCCTCCCTGCACCTTTGGGTAAACCAGGGGCTCTTTCTGGCCTTCCCATTTAATCCTTTGCCTCTGGGTATAAACCGTTCCTCTGCCTCCTTGCACTTTGCCCCTACGTATTCCATCATTTCATTTATTGTCAGTCCTTCCATTTCCCTTTCCCACTGAACGTCCTGCAGGAAATTCCTCATGCCCGTGTAGTTTCCTCTTTTAAAGTCTGGTTTTTCTCTATCAGTACTGTTTTCCCTCTCCACCTGTAGCTCTACAATGTACTCAAAGCTAAGCACCATAAGGTCACTGGCTCCCAGGGGGCTCTCGTGCGTTATGTCTTCAATATCTGAGCTGTTCAGGGTGAATACAAGGTCCAGTCTTGCTGGTTCATCTTCTCCTCTCTCTCTGGTCGTGTCCCTGACATGTTGGTGCATCAGGTTTTCCCAGTACCATGTCCATCATCTTGGCTCTCCAAGTTTCTGGACCCCCACGTGGTTCATGGTTCTCCCAGTCGATCTCCCTGTGGTTGAAATCTCCCATGACCAGTAGCTTCACTCTGCTCATGTGTGCCTTTCTTGCCACCTCCGCCAGGGTGTCCACCATCGCTCTGTTGTTCACATCGTATTCTTCTCCTGGCCTCCTGCAGTTCTATGAAGTCCCGTTCTCTACCCACCTCCATTCCTACCATTTCCTCGAATCTCCAACGGTGCCTTACAAGCAGTGCGACCCCTCCTCCCCCCCTGCTCCTCCTACCTTTCCTCAGGATCTGATATCCCTGTGGGAAGATTGCATCTGTTACTGTCTCATTTAGTTTAGTTTCTGTGACCGCTATGATGTCTTGGGATGCCTCATCTATTCTTTCATTCCACTCTTCATACTTATTCTTAATTCCATCCGCGTTTGTGTACCAAACCTTCAACCTTGTTTCCAATACTGTGGCCCTGGGGAGATCTTGGTGGGTTGGGGGTGTGGGCAGGGTGCCTGCAAGGGGTTGCAGCATGGGTGGGGGGGATTGTATATTTGGGGTATGGGCTGGTGGGGTGCAGTTTGAGGTGGGGGGTAACTGTGATGGTGGGTTTTCGTTTGCTAGGGTGGGGACAGGGGGCCTGATAAGTGGGTGTGGTGCTAGAGTGTATGGTTGTCGTGGGTTGTTTGTGATTTGAGGCCCGCTGAGGGTACTTCCAGTGTGTGTGTTTGTCCTACTTGGGCTTGGTGTCCTCCGTATCTCGCTGTCTCCCCTCCATCCTCTCTTCTCCTTCTTATCTTCTCCCTCTGGGCCTCCCTTTCTTCCTGCGTTCTGTCCCGATCAATGTATACATTCCGGTACCCCTGGTTTGTCCTCAGCCAAGCTTTCTCTTGCAGGATCATGGTGCGGGCTGATTCTGCCTTGAATATTACCTTGAGGGGTCGATTTCTTCCCTTTGTGTACCACCCGATTCTCTGAAAATTTGTCACTTGGGATGAGTCTCCCCCTATTGCTAGCATGATACCATCGATCTTTTCTTTCTCCTCCTGTTTCCTTCTGTCGTGGGTGTCCCCTTCGACTTCCTTCAGGCCATAGATAAAGATCGACTTCTCCCTTTCCTCCTCCCACTGTGTCTCCCATTGCCTTGTCAAAGGTGCATTAGCCTCTCCCGGTGCTGTCATGGATGTATTCCCCGTGTTCCTTTGTGTGTCCGGTCTGCTCATACGTCCCTGTCCGCTGCAGTGTGTTGTTGGGGTTTCCGTGTCTAGCGTGTCTGCTGCTTTGTCTACCCTCTCATGTGTTGTTTCTGTGCTCTCATTCGTTGTTCCTGTGGTGCTCTTCTTGACCCTGGCTGCTTCTTCTATATCCCTCTCGTGTGTTGTTATCCTGCTCGTCTTGCTTCGGGCCCCATGTGTGTCTGCCAGTGCCTGTGCATACAAGAGTGTGTGTGTACTCACCTATTTGTACTCACCTATTTGTGGTTGCAGGGGTCGAGTCATAGCTCCTGGCCCCGCCTCTTCACTGATTGCTACTAGGTCATCTCTCTCCCTGCTCCATGAGCTTTATCAAACCTCGTCTTAAAACTATGTATGGTTCCTGCCTCCACTACGTCACTTTCTAGGCTATTCCACTTCCTGACAACTCTATGACTGAAGAAATACTTCCTAACATCCCTTTGACTCATAGGAGTCTTCAACTTCCAACTGTGACCCCTTGTTTCTGTGTCCCCTCTCTGGAACATCTTGTCTCTGTCTACCTTATCTATTCCTCGCAGTATTTTATATGTCGTTATCATGTCTCCCCTAACCCTCCTGTCCTCTAGTGTCGTCAGGCCGATTTCCCTTAACCATTCTTCGTAGGACAATCCCCTTAGCTCTGGGACTAGTCTTGTTGCAAACCTCTGCACTTTCTCTTATTTCCTGACGTGCTTGACCAGGTGTGGGTTCCAAACTGGTGCTACATACTCCAGTATGGGCCTGACGTATATGGTGTACAAAGTCTTGAATGATTCCTTAGTGAGGTATTGGAACGCTATTCTTAGGTTTGCCAGCCGCCCGTATGCTGCAGCAGTTATCTGATTGATGTGTGCCTCAGGAGATGTGCTCGGTATTATACTCTCCCCAAGATCTTTTTTCTTGAGTGAGGTTTGCAGTCTTTGGCCACCTAGACTATACTCTGTCTGCGGTCTTCTTTGCCCTTCCCCGATCTTCATGATTTTACATTTGGCAGGGTTAAATTCAAGGAGCCAGTTACTGGACCAGGCTTGTAGCCTGTCCAGGTCTCTTTGTAGTCCTGCCTGATCCTCGACTGATTTAATTCTTCTCATTAACTTCACATCATCTGCAAACATCACTACTGAGTCTATCCCTCCTGTCATTCCCATATACCAAAAACAGTACCGGTCCCATGACTGACCCTTGTGGAACCCCACTCGTCACAGGTGCCCACTCTGACACCTCGTCACGTACCATGACTCGTTGTTGCCTCCCTGTCAGATATTCTCTGATCCATTGCAGTGCCTTTTCTGTTACGTGTGCCTGATCCTCTAGCTTTTGCATTAACCTCTTGTGAGGAACTGTGTCGAACGCCTCCTTACAGTCCAAGAAAATGCAGTCTATCCACCCCTCTCTCTCGTGTCTTACTTCTGTTACCTTGTCATAAAACTCCAGGAGGTTTGTGATACAGGATTTTCCTTCCCTGAAACTGTGCTGGTTGTCGTTTATAAGCTTGTGTCTTTCTAGGTGCTCCACCACTCTCCTCCTGATGATCTTCTCCATGACTTTGCATACTATACACGTCAGTGACACAGGTCTGTAGTTTAATGTATTGTGTCTGTCTCCTTTCTTAATAATTGTTACTACATTTGCCATCTTCCACACCTCAGGTAGTTGCCCAGTTTCAATGGAAGTGTTGAAAATTTTTGTTAGTGGCACACTTAACATCTCTGCTCCCTCTCTAAGGACCCATGGAGAAATGTTGTCAGGTCCCACCGCTTTTGAGGTATCGAGTTCACATAACAGCTTCTTCACCTCCTCCTTGGTTGTGTGTATTTCATCCAGCACTTGTTGGTATACCTCCCTATTCTGAATTCCTGGAGTCCTTCCTGTCTCCTCTGTAAAGACTTCTTTAAATCTCATGTTGAGCTCCTCACATACCTCTTGGTCGTTTCTTGTGAACTCCCCACCTTCCTTCCTCAGCCTGATTACCTGGTCCTTGACTGTTGTTTTCCTCCTGATGTGGGTGTACAACAGCTTTGGGTCAGACTTGACTTTTGATGCTATATCATTTTTGTATTGTCGCTGAGCCTCCCTTCTTACTTGTGCATATTCGTTTCTGGCTCTCTGGCTAATCTCTTTATTTTTCTGGGTCCTTTGTCTTCTGTACTTTTTCCATTCTCTAGTGCACATAGTTTTTGCCTCCCTACACCTTTGGGTGAACCAAGGACTCGTTCTGGTCTTCCCGTTACTTCTGTTTCCCTTGGGGACAAACCTCTCCTCTGCCTCTTTGCATTTGGTTGTCACATATTCCATCATTTCTTTTACTGGTTTTCCTGCCAATTCTCTCTCCCACTGAACGTCTTGAAGGAAGTTCCTCATGCGTGTGTAGTCCCCCCTTTTGTAGTTTTGTTTCTCCCTTCCTATTCCTGCTCCCCTCTCCACTTGTAGCTCAACTATATAATCAAAACACAGAACCAAATGATCACTAGCTCCAAGGGGCCTTTCATACGTGATATCCTCGATGTCCGAACTACTCAAGGTGAATACTAGGTCCAGTCTTGCTGGATCATCCCCACCTCTCTCTCTGGTAGTGTCTCTAACATTTTGATGCATGAGGTTTTCCAGTACCACATCCATCATCTTGGCTCTCCATGTTTCAGGACCTCCGTGGGGCTCCAGGTTTTCCCAGTCAATCTCCTTGTGATTGAAATCACCCATAACTAGTAACTTTGCTCTCCCCATGTGGGCTCTTCTGGCTACCTCGGCTAGTGTGTCTACCATTGCTCTGTTGCTCTCGTCGTATTCATCTCTTGGCCTCCTGCAGTTCTGTGGCGGGTTGTACATTATAGCAATTACAACCTTATGGCTCTCAGACTGAATTGTTCCTACTATGTAGTCCCTTTCGCCCATTCCATCCATTCCTTCCACTTCCTCAAATCTCCACCGGTTCTTAATGAGCAGTGCAACTCCTCCTTCCCCTCTGCTCCCTCTATCTTTCCTGAGGATTTGATATCCGGGTGGAAAGATTGCATCTGTTATCATCCTAGTGAGTTTCGTTTCTGTGAGTGCTATTATGTCTGGGGATGTCTCCTTTATTCTTTCATGCCACTCCTCACATTTATTTGTTATACCATCTGCATTTGTATACCAAACCTTTAACTTCTTTTCTAATACTGTAGTCTGGGGGGTACGTTGGGGTTGGGAAAGTGGGAGACCTGATGAGGAACTATGGGTGGTTGGTGTGAAGGTGGAGTTTGTAATGAGGTGGGTGGAAGCATTGGGTATGGCATGTGTGTTTTGGGTTAGATTGTTTGGCTGCATTTGGGGTTGTCCAGGTTGGGGGACATCTGAAGGTGGTTGTATTAGAGCTTTCTCCTGAGTCTCGGTTCTCCTGTCCATCTCTCTTTCCTCCTTTTGCTCCGGTTTCCTTGCCTTTATTTTATGTTATATCTAATGAGCCGAACTATAGCTAAATAGGCCCAACTCCCCTAAAAAAAAATTCAAAAAAATATTTTTTACAGAGAGCTATTTTTTTTTTCATTGACGATGATGTAATGATTTTTATTTTTCGACCAAAACTAATATAAAAACCTCACCTAACATCCCTAAAAGTATCACTTTTTTTTCTGCTAAATTCTGATATATATATCACCTAAGCTTAAATATATTTAATATTACATCAAATCTATGATATATGTTTTTTCATTATGACGAGATCGATTTCAGCTGATTTATTGCAGAAGAAAATTTTTATTCGGCTTATTCGTGAACCCTTAATGACTCAGTCACTTGTCTCGTGAGTTCATTAATATATAGACTGCTCTTGTCAAGCCTGGTACTCAAACGGAACTTGATTGAAATTAGTATCTTAGTTCACCACAGCCACGTATGATCTCACATCAAGAAAACACGCCCAGTCCTACTGGATGCATGGTGTTTGAGAATTGATGGTCAAGTGGTTAGAGCGATGCGTACGTTGTGCTTTTCTCAAGGAGCTGGACATGGTGATGCAGGATCGAATTCCAGCTAGCCGCAGTTCTGTTAATGATATAATATTGTATTTTTATATATATATATATATATATATATATATATATATATATATATATATATATATATATATATATATATATATATATATATATATATATATAATATCTACTTCTTACCTGGGTATCTTATATCCAATTTTTCCTTACCTAACTCTTTTGATTCCCTTATCACCTTACTTTTATCTATGTTCACTTTTATCTACCTTACTTTTATCTATGTTCTTTTAACTACCTTAACTTTTATCTATGTTCACTTTTAACTGCCTTACTTTTATCTATGTTCA